>JASDQU010210155.1:7066-18771 GCA_032191745.1 Picea mariana
GTATTTCGAAACTAAAAGATATTAAACAAAAGGTATCAGACCCTATTTGGGAGTTCGACCAAAGATTCAAGACCCTGACAGGCCAATTAACTTTCTAGATCCCCGATGAACAAAAAAAAGAATGGTTCATCACTACGTTGTTACCACACATAAGAATCCCTATGATGCAGCAGAAGATTGCATCTCAGGCAGAATATTTGGAGATCTCCATGAATCTTGAATCAACACTGATGGGAGAATCTATCTCAGGCATTAGCCAGATCATGATCTAGCTAACTAGTGTGTCTTTACAGGTTGAGGATATGAAGAAAGATCAGGAAAAGACAAAAGGGAAGATATTTGGTGTGTAATATGCATATCTAAAGGCCATGACAAGGAACACTGTCCATTATTTCATGAGTAATTGGCATCAAGGGCATCGAGCCCCTTAAAGCAAGTTAACCTACCCTGGTGCGATGTATGCAAAAATAGGCATCACCCAGGTGAGTGCTGCTACATGCATTAGTATGTCTAGACACCCACAAACTTGTATTGTACATTCTATAAATCCATGGGGCATGATGATCAGGATTGTAGAGCTTATGATCTCATGCATGAAAGGTCGAGAGACATATACAAGATTCAAGGTGAAGTACAACAAGAGGGAAAAATGCCACAGTACAACTCTCTGGGGAGAGGAAATTTCACTCCTCGTGGTGGCTACAGAGGATGAGGATGAGGAGGAGGTATGGGCCAAGGCCAAGGACAAATAATCTGTTACAACTGCATATAGCCAGGACATTTAGCAAGGGATTGCCAAAATCCCTACACAACCTATAGTTACTGTAACTCCTTCGAGCATGTCATAGAGGAATGCCCTATGTTGCTGGATAAACTTCAGGAAAGATGAGGACCCCAGTTGTTATAGGATAAATCAGTATATGATGACACTAACATATCTCCCTAGATCCACCTAGATCTAGAACAAAACAGGACAGGACATTACTCTTTCTCTAAGTTGCAATCATCGAATCTACTATCAAGAAGGAATGAGTGACATACCTTTATATCGCTTCCTTAGGTCTCTGTTGTTCCTACTTCACTCCAGTGCTCTTGTAATATCAGGTCCAAGACAACACAAACCAACCAAAGTGAAGATGGAAAAATATATTCAATGTCAACCTATGCCTATGATCAAGGAGTTATGCAATAAAACAAGAGTGATTTTATGGGAAAGGGACATGCCACTATATTATATTAAATGACAGTAGAAGATACAACCAGATAACCTTGATGTTGCAAGCTTCCTTTCAGTGGTCCTTTGTTCGAACACACACACTTTCTCTACACTTGCATGAAGAAGGTCCAGTATGGCTTGATAGACAAATGGAGTCTTCAAGCTTCAATTCAAACAGGTTTCCTCACACAATTCTTTCATCAATTCTCTATTCAACCTTGCTTAACCCCTTCCTTGAGAAAAATTTCATTGTATGGGAGAAGGAGAGATGGTTAAAGGGATGAGGATGATCCCACTAAATATGAGAAGTCAGTAGGATGCTAACCCTGCAAATTCCAACTCATTTTCTAGAAGATCCTCTTCTAGAACCTTCGTAACTTCCTCTTCCTTTTAAGCTTTAAAACAGGTTCACACCCTACCTATAGAGCAGACTGCGAACATCTCGTAGGCTAGGTATAGGGTTGCCTACAAGAATTAATATTCTCATACCCTGCAACATAGTCAGCCTATGAACTCATCTCAAAAATATGTTTTGTGGAAGAACACGGTCACTTTTCTCAGGCAAAAGGTCCTTATGAGAGCCTGAACACATAATTGTAGAGACACCACCAGAGTGACCAAAATAATGTGTAACAGAATTCCCCCCAAAGTATGAGGCTGGAACTCATGACAGCCAAAATACTTTTTAAAATGTGTGTGTGTGTCAGAAACAAGGATCACACCTAATTTGAGACCCGCAAACAATCAAACATCTGTAGAATATAATACCGTTTCTGAGGTAGGCATTCCCATGCTCAGACCACAAATGAATGAAATCATAAATGTAGGCCATGACCACCAATCATACACTGTGGATTCATGTCACCAATAATACCACATAGCCACAAAGAATACACTGTGGATATATGTTTTTAGAAGACGTAGATTAGGACATAGCCACGTGACATACAAAGTGGATCTATGTGTCAATACAAATCATATATACTCTTGCGCAACCTGGGCCAAAAAAGATGAGACCTAGGGTCTTCAATCCCGTCGTCTGAAAAGCACGAATCTAACCATGTGATTACATATGTCGAAGTTGAACATGGTAGAAACCACTCGATCACTGGTCATTGATGAAAACCATTAACAAGTGCAAGGGAAATCACCATTGATGTCAATGATTCCCAAGGTACCTAAGTACAATCCAAAAAAATGCGAACAAATGAGTTGAAGTTGAACATTTGGCAGAATCTCTCAATCAGGGACTAATGATGTGAATCCACTGTCGAAAGCAAAGAGACATGCCATTAAGGCATGCAGGTTCTAAGGTACTAAACGATTTCTAAGTCTTGTTCACAAATAATGAGTTGGATTCAACAGAAAAAGACTCGTCATAAGAGGGCCTTGATGTATCCCCCACCAATGACATGAAACAAGTAACAGATTTTGAGGGTAAGTCAAAGTAAGAATATGATTCGAAATGGACACAGGGAAGGCCGACATGGTAAGAATTGACAACTATAGATGGCCGACTCAATGGAGGGCTTTCTTGGACTTCTTTTGAACATATGAATGACACGACAATGGTCTTGGCAGCACTGACTCAAAGACGACCCAAGATATGACCTTGTAGAAAGTCAGATGAGATACAAATGGATTTTCCAACCCAGATTCAAATGAAAAATAGGGGGTGTCATGTTCAAGAGCGACGCTTACTGCCATCAATAAAAATACGAAGGTATATCCCTTTCCCAAAATTCCCCCCACCATTTCTGGCATGTACCTCTTTATTTTTACACAAGCTTGAGGAGGATAACATATTCTTGTCGATATAATCTCATCCTTCAGACAAGTCCCTCGGAGTACATTTAATGAACCCTAGGAAGGAGTGGTTCAGTCCCATAAAGGGTCTTTCGATGTTTATTTAACGAGTCCAAAGATAGAAAACTCAGGGTTTTTCATTTTTTGAGAGTCTGAAAAACACTTAAAGAGAACTCTCCCAGTTCCTTTTTCATAAATTAGTTCGACGAGACCAAAAAAGTGATAAACTATTTCTCATCGAACGTTTTCTTCAAATACTTTTATGAGCATGAAAAGAACAAGATTTCTCGACAATCTTTTCATTTTTATGGAGTGTGAAAAGAGTTTAAAGGATACTCCCTTATTTTCGTTGTTTTCATGTTACCATGACAAGTACGAAAAGATGAGAAAAGTATACTTAGTTATGTTCTCATGTATTTTTGAGCTTGAGAATGAATGAATACTGAGCTCGAGGTTTTTCCTACAAAACCCTAAAAAGATATTCATACATGTGATGAAAAAGGGAAAAAATACTCGCACACTGTCATTCAGGCTTCTAAATCACCTACCTGCAAAAAAACCATACTCACAAGGCTATTAGGGTATTAGGTTTTTATACAAAAAATCAATAAGAAATAGTAAAAAAGTGAATAAATATGGATGAAAATCCCTTTCTACCATTTCATTGTTACTTTGCCAAAAACTTGTCGAGCACACCTCTTTTTCTCCAAATTTCTTTGCTCGATTGTGGGAGGTACAGGCGGTCATTTAGCAAATGGTTTTGGCCAACAAGGTAATCTCTTGATTCTTCAACTTTTCCATGGATTAAAATTGATTTTTATTGGTAATTTTAAGTTTTTGAGTCCATTTTAGGGTCGGTGAATGCACTCAGGTATTCTTGCAGGTGATCCATTCGGGACCTATGAGAACCTAATATTCTCGCAGGTGAGCTTTAGCGCATCTGTTAGAATCTCACACTGTGTGCAAGCTTCACCTGCGAGGATAAAAAAAATTGATTTTTGTGCAAGTTTTTACTCAATAATAAATTATTCAAGAGGTTAAAAAGAGTTGCTAACTTCCTTCTCATGGTTCCATTGCAGTTATTGATCATCACAATGTTGGAATGGAGGGATAGGGAACACGAGGAGGATGATGCCATTGCCAAAAATGATCCGCGTATAGTTGCTGCCCTCCGGGAATGTGGTCTTTTAAAAACTTTCATGATCATGTTCATGAGAGCCCAACTCAGGTTGTTAGAGTACCTGGTCCACATGTGGGATGTGCATCAACAATTATTTCATGTAGGGGTCCACACACTGACACTAGATATCGAGGATATCTATTTTCTGACGGGGTTGTCACAATGTGGATCCCATGCGACTATGACTAGAGGTAGGGGTGGTGTACTTCCTATGAGTGAGTATGTTCGTCGACATTGTGTTCCTGAGGCAGAGAGAAACAAGGGTAAATTTTTTATTTGGGTGGTCCAAGACTTGACCCTGCGGACTATCTTGTTTACCATTGCATGCATGGATGGGAGCATTTCTCCACACATGGCTCTCTAGAGATATTTCCAATATGCAATAGAGTGCACAGAGCCTTAGGTTTTCAACTGGTCAGACGCGGTTCTGCGTAGTATGAAGAGGCAACTGACAAAGTGCAGAAAGGGAGACTTGAAGCAGTTCAGGCACGAGTCACTTTTAGTGTCTTTCTTCCTTGAGAGGGTCCCACTGCTACGACTACAGGTAGATTGGGGTTTACTAGCTCCAAAGGATCTGAGGATGCTGAGGTGGTGTAACCTCATGGCTTAGCACGTAGCAGGGCCTATAATCAAATATAACGATTCATTTTTTGATTGGTTAAGGCCCCAGATGCTGATGATCGATGACTACACATATGATGGTTGGGATTTCTGAGGAGATCTGGATTTGGTCCTGCCTGAGGACGCTCGGTGGGGTGACTTAGGTTAGAAGTAAACATTTTATTCTTTTTTTAATGTTTTTGCAAAATTTTATTATATAAAATGTTTTTATGTCTATCCAAGGACTAATAAAAAATTTATTTTGATGACACAGATGTGGGGCCGTATCGACCTCCAAGAACATCTCCCATTCATAGATGGGGAGAATTGGCTCCAGTGGCAAGGGGGGATGCTAAAGATCAAAAGGCAATTGAACAGAACTTAGAGGGACTGACTGCAGATGTCATGGACATCGCTATTGGAGAGATCCCGAGACGTTATCAGTGCCATACTGTGGGTGTGTCCAAGTCTCTCAGTCGACTGCTCCGTAGGGTAGCTCGAGTAGTTGTATGTTACTGTGAGTGTCATCCATGATGCTATTTTGTAGAAGTCATGGGCTTCATATATTTTGATATTTTTGTCTTTGGACATAAACTTTTTGTAAAAACTTTTGATCGTTATATATATATATATGGCTTTTATCATCTTATTTTTTGTTTTATATTACATGTGATGTGTGATTGGTTTACAAATGTCCCAAATTTCTGTCTAACACATAATTAGCTAAAGAATCAGTCAATGTATTTAGACATCTAGGAATGTGTTGATATTTGATGTAATCAAAATAATGTTCCAAGAGGAGAATTCGTAAATATACCCGTAATAAATTAGGACTTAGGATAGCATAGACATTACTTAACTGTAGCACTAATAGCTGTGAATCGAGTCGTATAAACAGGTGGCAGATACCAAGTGAAATATCATCAGTCAACAATTCGATGATGACACTATATTTTGCAATATTATTGGTTGCAGTACTGAGGCAAACACCTCGTAGACTAATAAGTTCGTTTGTAGGTGTGTAAATTGCCCATGCAGAAGAAGCTAAGTTCTAAGTACTATGACTAGAACCATCGGTGAAGCCAATGTGGGGTAGTGAAGACTCCGACATCTGGAAACCAAGCACAACGCAAGGTAAGCGGTCGAGGGTAGAGACCAAATAATGAAAAACCACACTAAAGTGACACACAAAAGTATGATACAATAAAATATAATCACTCATGCATAGATGACCTAAGCATAGTACTTCTTTAAGTAAAGCCCATTTCTGGGTTCACTCAAAGGGACACCATCATAGTCCATTAACTCATAGGCTCCTTTCTCCAACACACATCTCACGATATAAGGACCTCACCACATAGCCTCAAATTTTCCAGCTTCTAGAAAATCTTGATCTTGTTCATAAAGGAGAACCAGATCACCTTCAGAGAAAACGGATGGCTTGACATGCTTTTCGTATTAGGATTTGATGTGTTTCTTCTGGGTTTCTATAACTAGGGTGACATCATGATGGGTTTCGTCTAGTTGCATAAGATATAATAGATGTTCTTCTTCAGAAGAAGTGTTTGGGAGAAGTTCAATGGCTAGATTTAGAGACAGTATCTCACATTAAATCGACAAGATGGATTCGAGACCATAGACTAACTGGAAAGGTGTAAACCCGGTAGCAGACTTAACGGATGTTCGGTAAGCCCACAATGTTGAAAACAACATCGTGTGACAACTTGTTTTGTGAATCCCTATCATTCGTCGAAGCATGGTAATGAGGACTTTGTTTATTGCTTCAACTTGGCCATTGGCCTGTGGGTAATAGGGTGTTGATTTTTCATGGCGAAGACCCAAATTTTCAGTGAGTTTAGACATCATAAAGTTTCTAAAGTGGCTACCGTGATCAGTAACGATAGCTTGGGGAACACCAAACCGAGCAATGATATGATTGAATATGAATAGTGATTCAATCTTTTCCGTATTTTCGAATGTCGGCATCACCTCAGCCCATTTCATAAAATAATCTATGGCTACAATAATGTATTCATGCCCCCCGATCAAGTGAGGGTGACATGTCATGAAATTGATACCCCATTTCACAAAAGGACCAATGGAGACTATGGGGTGTAGAGGAGCAGGGTGTGATCATATTTTGTTGTTGCATGTTTGTCAAGTGTGGCATTTTTGGATGGCGATAATACAATATTTGAATAAAGAGGGCCAAAAATATCCATCTCGTAGGATCTTTTGGGTAGTAGCATAGCCAGACATGTGACCACCACATGCTCCAAAATGGCAGTCATTCAAGGATTTCTCGGCTTCGTCAAAGGTGAGACATCGTCGAAAGATAGAGTCAACCCCAAGGTGATAACGAGTGTCACCGAAGATAATATACTGACAGGCTTGGTAACATATTCGACGGTGGTCAGTGCTAGAAAAATTGGGTCAGAAAGTCTAAGTTTGGAGATATATAATGATATCCCCATACCAAAGGTCATTGGAACTGATCAGGAAGAGGGATTCATCAAGTAATGAATCCTCTGCTACATTTTCCATCTCAGAATAAGGAAGGTCACAAATAATTTCGACAAACACCAAGGATTTCTTGGACTTGGTGTGTTCAAAGTCTAAGTCAAACTCTTGGAGTATTACGATCCATTTGGATTATTTCCCCCCTAGCAATTGGTGTGTAAGAATGTGTTGCATAGGGTTGCAGTTGGAAATCATAGTGCTCTTGCGTAAAAGGATATAGTGCCGGAAATGTTGGACAACTTGGATAGCTGCCAAGGCCAGTTTTTCAACATGTAAATACTTGGTTTCGGTAGTCATGATACTCTGACTCAAATAATAGATGACATGTTCCTCATGAGACTCATCCTCTTGAACCAAAACCATGGCAATGGTATAGTCTGAGGCTATGAGATAAAAGAAATAATCGCGACTATAATTGGGTGGGAAAGGTAGTGGGGTATGGGTTAAAGTAAGTTTCAAAGATTCAAATGCTTTGTTGGCAGTGGTGTCCCATACAAACTCAGAACCTTTCTTAAGCAATCGAGTAAATCCAAGGGTTAACTCAGCATAGTTTGGGATGAAACGACATAGAAAGTTTTCCTTCCCTTGCAAACTTTGTAACTGGTGGAGTGAGGAAGGAGGAGGGAGATTAAGAATTGCCTCAACCTTCAAAGTATCTAATCTGATCCCTTGACATGAAACAATAAATCCTAGAAGTCGATTGGATTCTACACAAAAAACACATTTGTGTGGATTTAAGCATATACGGTAAAACTAACATCGAAGGAAAATGGCTCGGAGGTGTGTTGGATGATCGACACAGCACATGGAATGAGTCGGTAAGTCATCGAAATATGGTTGCAAAATTTGCTTTATATCATGAAAGGCATAAGACATAGCACATTGAAAAGTTGCGTCGACATTCTTTAAACCGAAGGGTATTTTCCAGTAGGCGAAAGTGCCCCAAGGAAAAATAAAAGCGGTCTTGTGTTGGTCTGCGGATATGATATTGACTTGATTATATCTGGAGAAGCCATCCATCACAGAGAATATTTCACTTCCAGCACATTCGTCGATGATCTAATAAATGAAGGGGGTAGGAAAGTTGTCTTTAGAACAAGCTTTATTAATGTCCCTATAATCAATGCACACGCGGATTGTACCTTGTTTCTTGTTAACCGGAACAATATTGGAAACCCAGTGAGTTAGATCCACAGGGTAAATAAATCCATCTTTAAGAAGTTTCTCAACTTTGAGCTTGATGGCAGCTGCTTTACGCGGGTGGACCAGATGAAGTCATTGTCGGACGAGTTTAGCACCCGGGTATGTCTTAATCTCATGTACAATAATGTCGGGGTCAATACCAGGCATTTCTTCATAGCTCCATGCGAAGACATCATGAAATTATTGGAAAAGAGACTTGTAGGTGACAACTTCATCATGGGAACATGAAGCTCTGATATGCACATTTTTGACAACTCCAAGTCTAATGGATATGTCAAGGGGGATCGTGGGTGAGATATTACTTAAGTTCCCTTCATAAAACATATCGTGTGTAGACTCGGGGATGGTAGAAATGAAGACAATGGTCGACGAAGTCGAGATCCATTGGTAACTCTCAATGGTGTGTTGTTCCAGGAAGACAATGGAATGATGATGTCCATTGTCCCAAGGGGTGTCTTCCATGGACATAACAGACATAATCATCTCATCTGTAGGAAAAATGAACTGGAATGGATCTGGAGATGAATCACCAAGAGAGGGGGTAGAAGGGGTTGCCGATTGAATGGCTTGATAATTTGATTCGATCAGACTCAAAGTCATTTGGTCACCATAACGAAGATGATCACTGGGGTTGGGTACTATCCACGGGTCCTAAGACACAGAGGTTTCTTGAACAGAGGTGGAAAACATATTGATCAAGGTGACTAACGGATGTGGAACATCGGGTGGATATTTTTCCGTCTCTGAGGCAACCTCGTTAAAAAATGAAACAGAGTTATATGAGCATGATTTTCTGATTTCAATCTCGTTAAAAAATGAAACCAGACTTGAGCATAGTTTTCTAATTTCAAGCTTGTTAAAAAATGAAACCACTTACGAGGATAGTTTTTTTCGTCTCTGTGGCAACCTCGTTAAAAAATGAAACAGAGGTTACGAGCATTGTTTTTTTTTTTGTGTCAAGCTCGTTAAAAAATGAAATAGTTTTCCCCCTCTCTATTTGAGTCAAGTCCTGTTGGAAGCCAACCCAATTTTTTTCGATTGCTCTTAAAAAGCTGCCTACACCCTTTGTCATGTCATGAAAAATCATTGTCGCTTTGTATTAATGGACATTCGTCTCATTTTTGCGACCATTACAATTCAATTTCGACCCAGTTTTCACAACTGCAAGTGTGAAAACACCTCTTTCGTTGATTAAACTCTCATCGTCTTTGGTTGATTTGCTGAAAGATACTTGATCACTGGTTTATCATATGACTGTTGAAGGTTTTATCAAACTTATGTTCTTGATCATTATCTTACCTTGATTGCTCATTTGGATATATTTCATTGTTAAATCTTTGGGCATAAAAGTTATTGGTTTTGTTATGATCTCATGAAAATTATAATGGATTTTGGCCATATTGTTCTTATCCTTGCTATGAACTTTCACTCGATTCTTATATGAACAAATTTTTATTGCATGGTTCTTAGACTATGGAACACAAACATATATGATATGCACCGAATGCATTGGCAAGTCATAAGGTATGATGGAGATTGTTTTAAAGCGCATGAATCGATTATATTTCGTTTCATAAATTGATACTTGGCATGCTATTTGCAAAGTTTGCTTATGCATTGAATGTTATATGATTCCGAGCTATGTATTAGTAGTAAACCTTGTGATTAAAGTGATTGATTAAATGATAGAATGGGCACGTTGATTGATACTTAATGCTGGTACTGTGTTGGTTTTAAACTGAACACTTGGCGCGTTATTATCGTATGAGGTGTTGGTTCTGACTCTGATGAATGGCACGTAGAAGTGGTGATTCACACATTCGCTGGCTGATGCATTTGTTTAAATGATTATGGTTTAATAAACCTTGTACAGATCATTAATGCAATGCGTGGCGATGGTAATCCCACCACCTTCGCACGCATGGAGTAGTAATCAGTCTCGTCGGGCATTCAAACTATCCAAACCCTCTTGTATTCGCCCGGTGCATTGTTCATTCAGTGTGAAACCCTACCATGAATAGAGGTTATGGATCCTGTTGTGAGGGCCGAACCTAATGGATGCCAAGCGCTGTTGACATTCGATGGTGCATACAGTGACCTTGAAGAATTCGGGTGGATTTCGTTTATAAGGAAGTTCGATGGTTTTAGTATCCCTGTTGCTCGGCAATTCGCANAGGTGAATGATGTCCCATGGACATTGTTGTTTCGGTCTCGGACAGTGAGGTCTTTCAACAGAGGTTTACCTGCGAAGATGTTGAAACCCCACTGGTATGATCTTTTGATGATCCTCAAGCAATTCGTCACCTGCAAAGGCAGGTATGGATTTGTTTTTCTGTTTCATCTACGTTTATTAATGGTGTTTATGGGTTTTGAGATGAGCATGCCACATTATTTGCATCGAAGTTTATTTAAAATGGCCAAGAAGTACAAGCGGAATCAGGCTGATACTAGCCTATTCCATGTTGGGTTAATTAAAATGCTGGTTGTTTATGAACTGGGTTTATGTCAAGATTCCTGGCATGAATTCCTCAACCGTAATGGTTTTGAGGAATCCAACCCTCCTCAAGTCGATAAGCCTGTAATTTCCGAGAGTAAATCTACCCCTGTACCCTACAGTGTTCTACTACCTAAACCCGAACCCGAACCACCTGTGGATTCACCTATCGCTGTAACTAAAGTGGCTAAGCCCATAACCACAAAGGCTAGGGCGAAGACTGCTGCTAGAAATAATAAAAATTCGAGGATGATCTCTCGCATGGAGAGAAACAAGGCTAAGTCTCCTGCTGAAATAGAGCCCATCGTGCTCAGCGTGGACTCCGATTCGAGCATTGAGCGTTTTCTTGCTGAAGAAGGCTTCTGTGGTGACAAAACTCCATACGACTTCGTTGACAACTTGCCTCCTAGTATTCGGAACAACCTTGACTTTTCCGGTATAAATCCTCCTCTCGAAACCCTGGGGGAATCATCAAACCCTCCTTCTGCTCAAAAGGTTGTTGCACCCTGTGACCAGTGCGGACTGTGGTTAGAAAGATATTATTTGGATGTTCCAAAACTACAATCCAAAATCCACGATTTGGAGGACCAAGTAGCCAAGCTCACTGGTCGAAAGGTTAAGGGACAGCCCAATGATAAAAATAAATGGACCACGGGATCAATCTTATTCAAAAATGTTGAGTCTGC
>JASDQU010210156.1:0-13687 GCA_032191745.1 Picea mariana
GAATTTTGGGGGAGCTCTGGTTTTGCGGAGGGAGTGAAGTTGTGGAGTAGAATTGATACAGTGCACCGGAGTTGCTGGGGGTTTTGGGCACGAGGGCCAGGATATCTGTTGATATCCTGGAGTTAGGGAGCTACCTAGTTGGCAGGGAGGAACGGTTTTGGGCAGTGTTTTACGGTGCAGCAGCGGTCAGGAAGGCGTTTGGACAAACAGAGGGTATTTAGCATCAGGTTCAGGTATTTATTTAGAATTATGCATTGTTTTTGTATTAATTTGTTATTAAATTTATTATTGATTGTTAAATTTACATTTGTACGTGTTAAAATATTATGGAATTATTGAACTTTCATAAACCCACTAGAAATTACTGTCTTGTTGTAGAATTACTAGATGTTAAATTAAATTCGGCTATTACATTGCATAGAATGTTTGTTGGCTTCAAGATCTTCGGCATTTCTCTTACTGCTTCATTTTTGTTGACTTTGACAAAATTATAAAAATTTATGTGACCCATTCTTCTGTGCCAAATCCAACTTTCACTGTCCCTTCCTAAGCAACATATTTCCTATCCTATTTCATATAGAACATATATGTTGCTTGGATTTCTTACAGTTGTAGCCACCAACTTTCCTGATGCATACAAATCACAAATAAGAATGTTGGACATGGTGTTATAGTGTTGTCATTGATGTCAAATAAGATTAGTATGGGCATCAGTATAGTCACGGAGTCAAGACGTTTGGTATAAACATCTCAGCAAGAAGTTGAAGTTGAAGAAGTTGAAAAAGTCGAAGGTCGAACTCAAAGAAATCAGAGGGTCGAAATAGAAGAGGTCGAATAAGTTGAAGGTCGAAGTTGGATAAGTATAAGAAGTCAAAATCGAAGATCGAAGTCAAAGTCAAAGTCGAAACTGAAGCAAGTTGGGACGACCAAAGTGGAATTACACAAGTCAGTTTTCTTCTAAGTCGAGTCAGTCCGAGTAGAAGTGAAGTAAATTACCCCGAAGGTCAAAGTCAAAAGAAAATTGAGTCGGGAAATTCAAGTCAACCAAAGCAAGTTAGGATGACCAAAGTCAAATCTCTCAAGTCGGTTTTCTTCTTAGTCAAGTTGGTCCAAGAATGAAGTAACCTAAAGTTCAAAGTCGAAGCAAACTTAAATTGGTAAATACAAGTCGGTTCGAGGCTGAAGCAAGTTGGGTGGACCGGAATCAAAATACTCAAGTCGAAATTTCTCCTAGTTGAGTCAACCAAAAAGATGTTTGTCGATTGAATGAGGAAGCAAATACAAAAAAGGGTGATGACCAAGTCAAATCTTTAGTGACTAGCAGTTGAGAGGGAACTGATTTGAATATCCACCATCAAGTAAAATGTTTACAAGTTGAGTTTAAATAGTCACCAACAAAAGAGATATGTGGAGGTCAATTTACACATTCATGCAAAGGTAAAATGCATTGAAGTCAATCTGGCATCTGACGATGAAAGGAAAATCTAGACAAGTTGCATTCAAAGAACCACCTGTACCGGCCACCTCGTACATGTTCTGGGGAAAAATTTTGTGTGTCATCTAATTGGGCATGTTCTTCACAAAACCCATGTCGTAGAATTGTAAAAGTTGTTTCCATCACTCTAGAATTGTCGTATGAAATCAATGTCTAATTTTGTGTACGAAAATAAATTAATGAAATCACCATTTGTGTTAATTAAATGAAGGGGTGCAATGTTTCATCACTAAAAAAAACAATGGTTCAACCTTATACCTTGTGGAAAGTATATAAGCATACAAACAAGGTGAAAGGAAAGTGTTTATGTGGGTTTACATAGAATATTTAAAGGCATAGTAGAGTCCAAGGAAGAAAGATAAGATACTTATGTAACGAGGGTGGAAGGGTGGAGAAAGGCAGGACTAATGTCCTTTACTTATTAAAGTTTGAAGACAAGGAGTTGGTGCTTCCTAGGGTTGGTTCCCTAAAACAAGGGAGTAGGTGCTTCCTAGGGTTGGTTCCCTAAAACAAGGGAGTTGATGCTTCCTAGGGTTGGATCCCTAAACATGGAAGTTGGTGATTCCTAGGGTATAAGTCTTGAACAAGGAGATTGGTCTCTCCCAATCATTATTGTAACTTGTATAATTGTATTGATTGTATAATCAAGTTTACTATTGTTGATCAATTGTTGTTAATAAGTTAAAATTATTAAAAGTTTAAATAATTAACCAATACTTATTCACCCCCCCTCTCAGTTTTGACCAAGTTTCCAACAATTGGTATTAGAGCGGGTTCCTTATGCACAGTCTAACAACTGGAAGGTAGATTATAAAGCAATGTATCAACAAGAGGGAAGCTCTACCAACAAAGCACATATGTTCAAAGTGAATGATTATGCATTATGGAGTGTGAGAATGAAAATTTATCTCATGGATCTTGGATGTGATGTTTGGAAAGCTATTGAAAGTGGTTATATTGTACCATCTACCCCACCTATTGACACTGCTGCAAATAAGTTATGAAATGACAATTCAAGAGCATTCAATAATATTCTAAGAGGATTAACCAATCATATATTTGTAAAGGTAATGCATTGTAAGTCAGTAAAAGAGATATGGGACAAATTGAGGTCATATATGAAGGAGACAAGAAAGTCAAGGAGGCCAAACTGCAAACCTATAGAACTCAGTTTGAAAATTCGAAAATGAAGGAGGAAGAAGACATAACTGAATATCTTCAAAGAGTTGATGAAATTGTCAATTCAATCAGAGCATTAGGGGAAGAACTCAAAGACAAACCCATTGTCCAAAATATCTTGAAATCATTACCTATGAGGTATGATGTTAACATTTCTACCCTTGAAGAAAGACCAGATATTGATAAGCTCACAGTAGATGAACTACATGGGATCCTTACAACATATGAGATGAGAACATGACAAGAAGGACCAGCAAAAGGAGAAACTTCCTTCAAGGAATAAAAATCAAGGAAGAAGCAGGAGCAAGTACCTAATGAAGATTTATCAGAGATATATGATGAATAAGTAGCTAACTTTATGAATAAACTCAAGAAAGGGACTAGTAAATACAAGGGAAAGTTTCCTCTTATATGCTTCAACTATGGCAAAGTTGGACACTTTTCAAATGTTCATATCCCAAGAAGGAGGATAGTGATGATGAGGAAATCAAGAATCGTAAAGAACATAAGAAGGGTAAGAAAAAGGAAAAAACAAATACTACAAACAGAAGAAGAATCTCTACACCAAAGAGGACAATAGCTCTTTTGAAGAAAGTGAAGATGAAGATGAAGATATTCTATTTATGGGAATGAAAAATCAAGATAATGATGTAGATGATGAAGAAAACTCTAAATTTGAATTAGAAGTAGACCTAGAATCAGAACTAACTAGTGCTCTGGAGGAGCTAAGAAAGTATAAAAACAAGAACAAGCTACTAAGGGCACAACTTCAAGAGTTTGAAGAAACACATCAATCAAGAGAAGTAGACGCATCAAGAACCATCAAAGAATCAAACCAGATAATTAGTTATTTGAAGTCTCAAATCCTAGAAGCTAAAATAATTGAAGAAGTCGTTTTAAATAAACTCAATGATAGAGAAAAAGTATGTGATAAGCTAGAAGCTAAGATTGAGCTGCTAAAAGGTGAACTTGAGAAAGAAAACAAGGAATCAAAAATTGAAAATAGCTCAAAAGCCTTGGATGAAATTCTCAGTATTCAGAGGTCACCAAACAACAAAAATGGTTTGGGATACACCCAAGAATCAACTTCTACATCACAAGGATTTGTCAAAAGACCAATCAATTATGTAGATGCTCTTAAAATATCCTTAAGAAGAGAAGATAATAAGGAAAGAATGATTCCATTGGAGACCATCCCAAATAAACAAAAATCAGCACCCTTTACTAAAGAAAGAGATGAAAAGAA
This sequence comes from Picea mariana, assembly GCA_032191745.1. Classification (NCBI taxonomy): domain Eukaryota; kingdom Viridiplantae; phylum Streptophyta; class Pinopsida; order Pinales; family Pinaceae; genus Picea; species Picea mariana. Next base: position 3,921 of record JASDQU010210156.1, read on the forward strand.
TAATACAATCACCAGAAGAAATCCCTCTAACAGATATTAGCATATCTTCCTTGGAAATTGTTATTCTTGCAATAATTTTGGACACAAAGTAGTACATTGTAAAGCCTATGGAAAGTACAATCCAAAGTATGCCCAAAGAAGAAATAAGTTTAATACAAAGAAAAGAAACTAAAACTCTTTCTCTCCTTTACAAAATCTCATTGTTGAATGCCAAAGGTAGAACAACTATGGCCATAAATATAGTGAATGTAGATTACCCATGCAATCCTTGAAGACAGGAAACCTAACAAACAGAATAAGAAGATATGGAAAAGAAAATTGGAAGTACAAAGCAAGAAAGATGATGAATATATTGCACCTGAAATCGATGAAGTTAATAATAGGAGAATGGTATGTAAATATTCTAATAACGAATATAAAAATCAAATTTTTGCATATAAAGTGAATCAAGCTCGAGAAAGGAGAGTTCCTAAAGAATAATATGACACAGTTGTAGTTCTTGATGATGTCCTGCAAATCAATAGTCCACTAGCCAATGAAAGAAAAATGGAAAAAGAAAATTATAAAGAAGAAGATGAAGAAGTCTTTGTTACACAAAATAGTGATGATGATGATGAATCTTCAATAGTAGACCAACCAGAAGAATTGAGTGATGATGATCTCAGAAGTTTTCCAATGTTATTTTGATGATATATTGAAGCCCCTCCTCAACAGAAAACACGAATAAAAGAAAGGAAGGAGGAATCATAGAAGACTTAAGGTTGTTCATGGTGATGACCTTATGAGTATTGAAGAACATAAAATATTACTCGGGAATGTTACTCTTGGCTGGGGGAATCATAAAATTGGCAAAGAAAATCAAAATTCCATCATTGTTTGTATATATAAAACTTGAAGTTGACAAGACAAAGGAAAGAGAAAATAATGTGAAGTATGATTTGGATTAAGTACTAATGCTACATATGCTACTAAAGTATGATATGAGACCCAATGAGGTATTCTCAAAAGAATGAAAAACTAATGAAGAGGCTCTTGGGTTACAAATGGATGAATAGATGACTAGAATCATGAAGAAATTGGGAGCATTCTGAAAGAAAATAATGATAGTCCTAGAGAAACATTTGTATAATCTTGGCACGCTCTTGAAGGAAGCTAAAGGGAAACATAACTAAAACATATTCAGTGCATCATTGAAGCAGCATGGTTAGAAGAGGACTATAGTTTAAAGTATCATGGAAAAACTAAAACATGTCTCAAGTATATAAGGAAACACTACATTGGAAGATATTATGACCAATTTAATTATGTTTCTAAGAAGGTAGAAGTTGAAGTTAGTTACTACATAATCAAATGACTATGATAGAAGCATTAATGTGACATATGTTGAGAAAGGGGAAGAGATAAAAAGTAAAACAAAGTCCAAAACAAATGTCACAAAAACAGGGGAAGCATCACCTCATGAGCATCATCATCTCAGGGGGAGAAGAGAAATACTCCCTTTGTCATCGTTTTCAAAGGGGGAGAGATAAAGAATAAAACAAATTCAGCTCAAAGAACTCAAAATATAGAATACATTCACAAGGGGAGTAAGATTGTTTTACTAGGTTGTAATCAATAACAAAGGGGGAGATTGTTGACAATTTGGTTGTCATTTATGTCAACCTTGATAGATAGGTGAAGTATCATTTATGGATTTGTTTGAGAAGCATTGTCAATATTGGGCATAATGTTATGAAGATGACTTGAATGGCAAGCATTTTCAATATTGGATACAATTTTATGAAGTTGACTTGAATATCAGTAGAAATATAATATTGACTAATATATTGTATCAGCTTGATGCACTCATCCTATATTGTATGAGGTTGATGAAATCACCCTAATGGAAATATGGTTTATGGTGGATTATGTTATTAACATCCATGCACAAAAAGAAACTGTGAAGAAATTTTCCAAATAAAAAGGATAAATGGAGAAATCCAATATGGATGCATATAAATCACAAATAAGAATGTTGGACATGGTGTTATAGTGTTGGCATTGATGTCAAATAAGATTAGTATGGGAATCAATATATTCACAGATTCAAGAAGTCTGGTATAAACATCTCAGCAATAAGTTGAAGTTGAAGAAGTTGAAAAAGTCAAAGTTCGAAGTCAAAGAAATGAGAGGGTCGAAATCGAAGGTCAAAATAGAAGAGGTCGAAGAAGTTGAAGGTCAAAATCAGATAAGTAGAAGAAGTTGAAATCGAAGAAGTCGAATATCAAAGTCGAAACCGAAGCAAGTCGGGACGACCAAAGTCGAATTACACAAGTCAGTTTTCTTCTAAGTTGAGTCGGTCTGAGTATAAGTGAAGTAAATTACCCCTAAGGTCGAAGTCGAAAGAAAATTGAGTCGGGAAATTCAAGTCGCCCAAAGCAAGTCAGGACAACCAAATTTGAATCTCTCAAGTCGGTTTTCTTCTTAGTCAAGTCGGTCCAAGAATGAAGTAACCTAAAGGTCAAAGTCAAAGAAAACTTAAATTGGGAAATACAAGTTGGGTCGAGGCTGAAGCAAGTTGGGTGGACCAGAATCGACATACTCAAGTCGAAATTTCTCCTAGTTGAGTCAACCAAAAAGATGTTTGTCGATCGAAAGAGGAAGCAAATACGAAAAAGGGTGAAGACCAAGTCGAATCTTTAGTGACTAACAGTTGAGAGGGAACTGATTTTAATATCCACCATCAAGTAAAATGTTTACAAGTTGAGTTTAAATAGTCACCAACAAAGGAGATATGTGGAGGTCAATTTAGAAATTCATGAAAAGGTAAAATGCACTTAAGTCAATCTGCCATCCGATGACGAAAGAAAAATCTAGGCAAGTTTATATCAAAGAACCACTTGTACCAGCCACCTCGTACATGCTCTGGGGAAAATTACCACATTGTGGCTAATTGGGCATGTTATGCACAAAACCCATGTCATAGAATTGTAAAATTTGTTTCCATCACTCTAAAATCATCGTATGAAATCAATATCTAATTTTGTGTACGAAAATCAATTAATGAAATCACCATTTGTGTTAATTAAATGAAGGGGTGCAATGTTTCATTACTAAAAGACACAAAGTTTCAACCTTATACCTTTTGGAAAGTATATAATCAGACAAACAAGGTGAAAGGAAAGTGTCTATGTGGGTTTACATAGAAGATATAAAGGCATAGCAGAGTCCAAAGAAGAAAGACAAGATACATATGTAATGAGGGTGGAAGGATGGAGCAAGGCAGGAATAATGTCCTTTACTAATTAAAGTTTGAAAACAAGGAGTTTGTGCTTCCTAGGGTTGGTTCCCTAAAACAAGGGAGTAGTTGTTTCCTAGGGTTGGTGCCTTAAAACAAGGGAGTTGGTGCTTCCTAGGGTTGGAGCCCTAAACAAGGAAGTTGGTTCTTCCTAGGGTAGAAGCCTTGAACAAGGAGATTGGTGTCTCCCGATCATTATTGTAACTTGTATAATTATATTATTTTATATTCAAGTTTACTATTGTTGACCAATTTTTGTTAATAAGTTAAAATTATTAAAAGTTTAAATAATTAACCAATATTGATTCAACCCCCCTCTAAGTATTGACCAAGTTTCCAACAACTCCAACCCCCCATTCTCAGGATGCAACTTGAAGGAAGCTACAACTCCCTAAATTATCTGGATCCAACTAAAAGGAGGCTACAACCCCCTGATTTCTCCATCTCCAACCGGAAGGTGGCTACAATCGCATATCCTTGCCTCATCCTATTGACCTGAAATATAAGTGTAGACCAACTGTCACTATCACAAACTGTGTTACTGTCACTTCCACTGTCACTACCACTATGTCTCTGCCACTTTCTATGTCACTCTATCACTGTCACTATCACTATCACTACCAATGTGTTTCTGCCACTATCTTTGTCACTCTATCTCTTTCATTGTCACTGTCTCATCAACATGTATCTTCTCATCAATCAACACCTATACCATGCATCAATTGTATACCAACATACATACTATCTCATGCATCAATCATGAACCAAAGATACATCAATAAGGAATAGTGAATCATGAACTAGAGCATCAATCATCTATACCATATACCATACCATTAACCATATGCAAATTTGTAGCATATCATTAATGAAGTATCTCAAATAACCAATGCATTTCCCTCATGCATATGCCACCATACAACATGAATATGCCTCAACCATGTATAATCAACTCAAAGATATGAACTATAATAACCATGTCATATGTTGAACCAGATATAATAGTGCTCCTCACTCAGCCAAGCAACCAATATATACCATATCCAAATACCAAACCAACCATACCAAGTATGCCTCAAGCATACACCATATCATCACAAGAAGTAACCATCAAAACAAGTATACAACCATACAAATACCTCTGTAGATGACTTGAAACTCTGAGATGTTGACGTGTAGACTTATTTCAGACTTTAGGGACCTGGTACCAACATTTATTCAATCATTCATGAGCCTTTTTACAAATATGTGACGTTGTCTTCTAATTCTCGTGTATGTACATGCTTTTCTCCACTATAGCCCTTCGTACATACGCTCCCTTTCTAACCTAGAACTCACGTATACCTCATAAGCTAGGGTTTGCAACTCCAAAACTTTCACCTTCGACCTTCCTTTTCTACCTCAAAAAATTATGACGCTACAACCTTAGCAAAAATATCACTAGATCACAAGAAAGATAAGCAATGAATAAGTGTGTGATTGTTTTTTTGAATGACTCTTTGAGGTATATTTATACTTTTTATAGGTAATTGCTCTCCTTAATTTAGGGATTTCTTATTGCAACCACTTTACCCTTTGACTAAGACTTGTAACCAACCAGGGGCTTCTTGACCACTCTTCGGGGCATCCAATTTTACAAAGTCATATCTCCCTAACCATGAGCAACTACGTGGAGTTCCACATATCATCGGAAATGGTATGACAAGTAATATACATATATAAGGGTCTTGTTGCATTTACTATGTCCTTCATGTCCATATTGATCTTCATTCAACTTTGGGTACCAAAACCACATCATCGGGGCTTCTTCAAGGGTTGACATCAATGAAAACCAAACTATCAACAATATCTTATGCATACACTAATGATAAAAAACCACTGCATCTAGTGAAATAGTTCCCATATGATCACACCAAGGCATGCAGGACAACAGATCAATAACTCATTGTCACTCTTAAAATATCAAAAGGGAATCAAAAGAGGGTTTTAAACATGGTAGGAACCAAGTGAGTAAACAATGATGGCACATCTAATCCACAATCAATATTCTCTACTAACATCAAATCATCCTTCCTTCCCAACCTACTTCCATCTTCCATCCTATCATTTCCTCTATCGGACTAAGATGGAGCGTCAATTATATTGACCTAATTCTAGATAGAATCCGTAAGCGAAAGTTTCATACATTTCAACCAAGATTCCCCAATAGGCAACTAGAAGTCGCCATCACATGTCTAGGGGAGAGTGACTTTACACATCCCTCCCACAACTCTAGGTTTCGTAGGATACACGGTGGGAAATACCTCCACCCCTCTTGATAGAACTAGGTTCAACACCCAATATCGAGCCATACTATGCAACTATTGTTCTTAGAGTCACGTCATTAAACACCACTTTGGACAAGATGTGTGTCTTGTCAAAACCACACTTACCACAGATCGAGCAATATTTCGAATCATAAATTAAATAATAAGTGAAACTTGTAGCATACACTATCTTTTTTATGTCTACGACATCCAAGTTACCTCAGCACTACAATCATTAGTATATCACGTGGCTCATCAACCTGTAGGTTGGTTCACCAATAACTCATATTCATGCATATAAACCACAATTTCATATAATAATCCATGTCTGTATTAACATTCAATTAAGAAATGTATGTTTATTTTTATCATGTGTTGCATCTATTATGCATTCACAACATAACTTGAACCGATGTCCATGTACCAAAATTCCACATTTAAATTTACATGTTTAACCAAATCACATAATGATCATCATCATGAACATATAACGGTGAAAATAATATTATGCAACACATAAATAGGTCTATATATACACCTCTCACATGTCTATATCAGTTTCATTAAGTCCAAATAATTACTAAGCAATGAATTACTATGATGAGAAAAATAAAATTTCTAACGTCCTAAGGCCAAAATATGGGGCTTTGCATACACCCACCCTTCAATAAACTTTGTCCCAAAGTTATGGTCATTCTCGATATAAGGAAAATTTCATGACACAACTTCTATGTGTCATCTATGATAGAAAACCTTGTGTTATACTGGTCCCATCGGAACTTCACTTGATTAAAACACGTTGAGTCTATTAATATGTTGATTGTGATTACCCATATTTATAAGGCACCTTACTATGTCCCAACTCTATTTTATTACCATTGGTAATTGAATTAATGAAAAGACATGATTATATTATATATTTATTCTTCCTAATTTCCATATAGGACCCCCATAGTTAATGTATAGTCTACTTGTTTCACTGCTACTTATAACCTTTTCTCATCATCAATTCTCTAGTTAAGTGAATCTTTGATTGAGTTTGCTACAAATTTTATTAAGTCGTACATACAATCCCACATGGGATATATTGATAATAATAAGTAATCATTATTGACTTCAATTATCGTTCTAGCATGAAAATACATATGCCATCACTAATGAGATTCACATTCAAAAGTTTTTCGTTCTTAGGAACATTGACTAAGATATTGCTAATTGATTGTCATTTGATGTCATCACTTCATGGTTTTTTTTGTCACTGTCCTCAATCTCACTTTCCTCTTAAGTCATAAGAATTAGATCTCGACCAAGTTAAATGTCGACTATAGGATTTTCTTCATCATAGTCGAGGCAAATCATGATTTCTATCAAGAATTCACTACTAAAAATGTCCCTATATCTAAAGAGCACCATGTTGATATGTGGGATAGTGAACATTTCTATATCAATAATAGGTTTACTATAAGGTCCCATTCCAAAATCAAAGGACACCCCCTCTTCACAAAGCATTCTCTCCAAAGCACATCAACCCCTTTCATGGGTGCTCTCTTCATATTCAATATTCAAGCATATTCAATAGCTTGGGCACATCTTCCACATGGGATTCATCTTTAACCTATGTTCTTCATCAACTAGCATCTATTAAGGTACTTATTACTCCTCTTACTAATGTTACAGATCCTTCACAAGATATACCTGAACTCCACTACTTTGGTACAATTAATTAAAAATAAACAATTAAACACAATTTGACTTAACATCACATTCACCAATAGGAACTAGTCCATATACCACATCACACATCATGATATAAATAAACATATTTTCATGATTTTTCACTTACCATTCTAAATTCAAGTTCTAGGTTCACAACATAAGTCCACTTATAGTATGCTTTTGAATGTTGATATGAACGTAGAACTAAACATAAGCACCCACTATAGTGTTATGTTTTCGGTGACACCATAAGTCTAACCTAGATAATTGATTAAATACAATCCACAATTGTTTATTGAAACTATAGTATTTCTAGGGTCAAGTCTCTTTCCCACTAACACTTAAGTATAGAAGCAACCCAAAGTGCATAAGCTATGCTCCTAAGCTATTTAAACGTTTAATGGCACACCACACCAAATTCTTCATTAACTATGTAATCTTTTGCTAGCCAATGGTAAATCACCACATGACCTTCCCTCTCAAGAGAATAAGAATCACTTGAAAAGTCACAAATATTCTCACATGCACATCATATAATACACAAGAATTAGGAATATGACCCATTGTTGGTTTCCATTCCTAACATAAACACTATGGAAAATTTAAAGTTTCTTGACCTCATCATGAAGTCATCCTCTTGTTAACTCGCAAGTCATCATTCTCTTTCTTGTAATGACAATGTATCATTTGTTCTTAGCATTGCTAATGCTAGATCCTCTCTAGGCCTTACCATACAACCCATAGTTATGACTATGTTTTCACTTGAAATCGAGTTTACTCACGCTAGCCTTCCACTTACTTACTAAGTGGAGGATGACATATAAGCCATACATCATCCATGTTTCTCGTGTCAACAAATAATTTTCTAGGCTACAATATTTGTTTCACTACATCACCCCAAACCTCTAAACATGTCAAGTTGGACTATAATGGCTAAAACAAGTTTAATTAAAATGTACACTTCAAATTTTGTATTCTACATTCTAAGAACTCAATTCCACATTATAGCTTGTAGGATTTAAATAATGCTACGCAATCGTTGTATTGCTCACATTTCATGTACTTTTACAATACTTTGAATGCATTGAAACTCATCATGGGACCCACTCTCATGGTGATTTGGCTTAAATGCCAATTTGTTTTTGGTTCTCAGTTAAGGGAATTAATTACAGTTTAGGTGGGATTCTTTATGAGTTTCACTATGGTTCCAATCCCACTCATTTCTCTTTTGTTGTGATGGATTTAATATACTCATGATGCCACATTATCTCCATAACAAGGTAGTTAAACAAGCTATAGGCATAACTATGCAAAGCCACACATCACAACTTGAACTATATACATAACGTTTTTCATTGAGATATGTGATTTATTCTAGTGACAACACAATGTGCTCTCTTGGTACCACTTTTCTCTTCTCYCTTSCACATGATTGAAGTGGGGATCTCCACTATCCTCATGGGTTGGAATTCAAATTAATTGTACCAGTCAAAATTGATAGATTCAAATATACAGTTAACCAAATTTAAAGACTTCCTTGTGTTTTATGACAATTAGTATAAAATTTTAAATATATTTGATTGTTAAAMTGCACCATGACACACRTTTTAAGTGTTAATTCCATCCATATGAATCATGACCACACATCATGTGAATGATATTCTTCTCTCCTTTATAATGTACTCTCATGAAAAGACACTAAACTCACTAGACCACATATAAATGTCATCTCTTTCTTATCTCAAACATCAATTTTCCACATTGAAATACATAATGAATATTAAAATTATCTTTTCCTTAAATTAATATGAATAATTAATGAATAAAATAAATGACATTGTTTTATTTATTTATTTATACAATATAAATAGTTGGATATATCCACTCATCATTACTCATGTGTGATGTATTTATTATATATAATTATAATTAATAATTTAAACATTATAATGTTTACTTACAACTATCATAATATAACATAGTCCAAAGTCAACTTTTACTCTAGATATCCTTGTCTTCTAAAGTTCTTACATATGACATTGAATATCATGTCTAAAAACCCACACATGAAGATATTGAGTTTTATTTTGGTAAAGGGTTCAAACTTCAAAGGATAAATTTAATAATATAAATGTGAATACAAATAAAGATAAATTTAATAATATAAATGTTCACAGCTTGTCATTTCAGGAATTTATTAGGGTTTTCATGACACAATCATGTCACTTGCAACAATAACTTGTGTGCACATATATTTGATGTTCAATTTATTACACACCAACATATTAATTTCAGTCATAAACCACACCTCAACATGTCTCTCGAACACAAATATTTAATTTCTATTAATATTAATGTTGTCATCCTCCTTGAGTTTAGGCGTGGTAACGCTCAGAAAGTCGGGATTGTTCTTCCTAGTGCTATGAATAAGATTGATATATATATATATATATATATATATATATATA
>JASDQU010210157.1:0-16605 GCA_032191745.1 Picea mariana
ACATTTTAAACGAAAAATACCTTTGTACTTTTTGGTTCCACTCTTCAACTTCCTTACGAAGTTGGCTATTTCTTCATCCTCGTCTGAATCATCACTACAAATGTAATTTGGATTTGACTCAGGATTTTTCTTCTTTTTTGTATTCTTGGATGCTTTGAAAGGTGCTTCTTTCTTGTATGGATTTTCCTATTGTGTTCTCATTTCATAACCTGTAAATATTCCATGTAGATAATCCATGCTTATCGTACCCAGATCTTCTCTTTCTTCTAGTGCTGAAATATTAGGATCAAATATCATTGGAAGAGATCTTAGTACCTTTTGAAAAATCATAGATTTGTCATCTTCTTCTCCTAATCCTCTAATTTCATTCATTGTTTCATCAACTTTTAACAATTAAGTTGCAGTGTCTTCATATTCCTTCATTTTCAGTTGTTCAAATTGAACTTTGTAAGTCTAAAGCTTGGCCATGTTGACTCTGGCATCTCCTTCATAAACATTCTGAAGTTTGTCCCAAATCTCCTTTGCAGAATCACAATGCATAACCTTTACATATACTGAATCAACTAGACCATTCGATATATCATTTTTATCCTTTAAATTGTTTTGACTAAGTTTCTTTCCATCATTATCTGTTGGTGGAGTGACAAACTCTTTGTATATGTCTACTAATAATTGCCAAACATCAAATCCATGTGCTTGTACATAAGTTTTCATTCTTCTGCTCCAGAAGGCATGTTTATGTCCATCAAACCATGGTATTCCATTATTATATGAATTGGTGATCTCCATGATCTACCTTCCAGTGGTTAAACTGTTTTCTTGAAGGACCTGCTTTGATACCAATTGTTGGAATATTGAGAGGGGAGTGAATAAGTATGAGAACTTTTTACCACTTTCAATCATAATATATAATCTTTGAATTTTTCAACAGTATTTCATTTATGATTTCATTCAATATACCATGATCATATAACCAAAAGAAGTACCATTCAACAATATCACATCAGATACAAAGTACACTAGAATTTACATGGAAACCCAAATGGGAGAAAACCATGGAATATTTTCTTGTATATATCAAGAATGCATTCATAGGAATCACCAAATTCCAAATTATCTAGAACCAACCCCTGATTTATAGGCACCAACTTGAAGGAAGCACCAACTCCTTGAGTTCTCCGACACCAACCGGAAGGTGGATACAACCCCCTCATTTACAAGCACCAACCTGAAGGAAGCTCCATCTCCCCAAGTTCTTAGACACCAACCGGAAGGAGGATACAACCCCCTTTCCTTGCCCCATCCTACCACCCTAAAACATAAGTGTAGACTCACTGTCACTACCACCGATACTGTCACTGCCAATGTGACCAATACATCAAACAACTTGTCACTATAACTGTCACATCAACCAGTCACTCATGATCAACCAATAATTCAAAATTTCACTGTCTCTGTCACTGATATATCATCATCAACAAACTATAAACAAATCCACTCATATGGATACCAAACCCATCACCATACCATTTTCATCAACTATGTACCAAAACTTGTACCATACCATGTTCATCAACCATGTACCATAACCTGTACCATATCATGCATCAACCATGTACCAAAATTTTACCATACCATACCATGTACTAATATCACCAAGAAGTGCCTCTATAAATGTACCATATCATGCATCAAATCGTGAACCATAACATCACCAAGATGTTTCTAAACATGTACTAGCATCACCAAGCATGTACCATAACATCACCAAGATATGCATCAAGCATATACCATATCACTCATGATATGTATCAATCATGTCATACACCATGTACCATAAGATATCATGAATGATGTGCCTCAACTAAGTACCATAATATGTGCCTCAAGCATGTGATAATATCACCATGACATATACCAAACCAGATACCAATATAGCCAAGATATACTTCTAACAATGTATCATATCATCACAAAGGTGTACAATATCATGTACCATCATCATCAAGGAATTACTCAAGAATGTACCATAAACATAACCCTCAATAACACATATAAATCATACCTCTGATCATGTAGCATACCTAGTGCATCGGATCACAGACACTTATACCTTCTTCATCTTCATCAAAATTTACCTCTGTCTCGCGGGACTAGTTTTTTATTAGTCACAAAACCTAGCTTTAAAAAATCATAACTCTGTACCTGTAACGAACAAAGGTTTGAAATTGTAACCAGAGATACTATGCAATCCTTTTTTCATCTCTTGAAAATTTTGGGGTCTGAAACTTCTCAGAACATAAGTTAAAGGGAAAATGGAAAACATTCCTGAATTTTATCCTATTCTGGAGAGTGAACTTGTAAAGCATGCCACATACTTAATATTTTCTATATGGTTCTAAAAATCACATAAAAAATACTAAGGACTATACTCTTTCCCATGCAATTTGTCTCACAAAAGTTGGATCATCCATGAAGAATTTATTACCGTTTTACCCAGAACACATGTTTGATACTAGTTTCAGGACTAGTCAAAAACCCTATCTTCCACAGAGTGTATCTCAAAAGTTACAATGACCTAGAAGTAGAATTTTTTACGATAGATACCTTGATATGTTTTATCAATAGAGTCCAATTTTCAATATCTTATTCATCTTATAAACATTGTTATAGAGAAAATGGTAAGATGATCGTTAAATAACATACCTTAGAACAAATAAATACAAGACTTCATCCTCCCTTGGAATTTCACCCTTCTTCACTTCAAATTCCCTCTGAAATTAACCTCATATCTCCTTGGTTACCTCATATAATAATCACTTACTCACATAGAATATATTCAATAGAATGTGTGTGTGAATGTACTTATGAGTGACTTCTTGAGGTGTATATATACTTTTTATAAGTAACCTCTTTCCTTAACTTTAGGGATTATTGAAATTTCTTGTTTACCCTTTCATTAATGAATTACAACCAATTAGGGGCTTCTTAACCCATATTGTAACCAATTAGGGGCTTCTTAACCCATCATTGGGGCTTCCAACTTCATGACCTCTTAGCTCCTCAACAGTGATGAACTACGTGACGTTCCACCTACCGTTGGAAATGGCATGACAAGAACTATCCATCTATGATTTTGTTACCTACATTTACACTGTCCTTCATGCCCTTATTACTCAAAAATCTTTGGGATTCATGAACACACCTATGGGTTGCTTGTAGACTTATTCAAAGTGTGTTCTTGTGAGGGCCATGCTTAGAGCTACGACATAAGGGAACCACTTTGGAGACTTCTCCAAATACACCCATCACATATTTTGACATCAATGAAAACCACTATGTGTTGACATCAATGAAAACCAACTGTCCAACAACATCAATGACAACCAACTCTCCAACAATTCACATAAAAATAGTAGCAAAAATAACATTACATTTTTGAATTTATTCATTACACAACATATTACAAATAGAAATCATTCGACAAAGAGATAATTATGGACACTTATTTGTAATCAAGTGAAGACCACCAAAACAATTTCTAATGAGTGATTCACCTCTCAACCAGAGGAATTAGATAAGGATTCCACCCCCAAGTTAGATCATTATACCATTAGGAAAAATGAAGCTCCTACAAGGATTTACTCTCACTTGGCCCAAATCATTTCTCTTATGACATAGAAAATATGCTAACTATTGATCATTCTTGTCCCTCATCCAGCCATCAATCAACCATGTCACTCCCTTTGACTACCCCAAATAACACAAGGAATATATTCCCCCTCTCTACTCCACAGTCCCTCATGTATCTTCTTCCCTTCTAGTTCTCTTCAATGTGTGCAAAAAGATTCCAAGACTACTAGTTTCCTTTTGGGAATAACCTGGAGGAAAATAACTTGGAAAAACTAGTCAATGTACAACAACAATAGGAATGTAGGTTTGTGGTGTTTTCTTAAGCTATATTAGACTCCCAACCATGATTTTCCCTTAAATCCGTCCCATTTTCTCTCATATTCTTAGCAACAAATCCCCAACTTCCATCAGTTCTTACTAGCCACAAGTACATGGGGTTCTCTTTCCATTTACAAGCATGAAAACCTTGGTTTCACACTTGTTTCTTCATCAAATACAAGAGGAAAATTCTATGGGGAGAATGAAGAGGTGTTCCATGAACAATGGTGAATAATTCCTTTTATTTCTAGAGATGCATTCCTTGCACAAGGAATATGCCCTTACCAAGAAGCATAGGAACAATGTCAAAGGAACACATAAGTCAATATTGGTGGGGGGAAATTGTAAAGAAGCATGGTAAATGAGGATTGTACCTCAAGGGACAAGTGTCAAGTCAATCATCCATGCACCCCATTTCCTCTTTCACTTTTGCGGTATCATAGTGCCCCTTGTTGCTTCTCAAGTAACATTTTTGGAATATAGTAGATTATTATGTATTTCCTTTTATTTATGCGGGTTGGCTTAAGTCTCTCGCTTCTTGGGTTGACCCGGGTTCGGATCTTCAACAGGTTTCCAACAAAACCATCTAAAACTATCTGCCCTCCTGGTAAACCATAAGGCAACACTACGCACACAATGCACAATGCAGTCTCACCTGAGATAACTTTATGGGTGACTGAAATACTCACGTTTTTGTAGTATAGGAATGAGTGGGGATCTGGGAGTGTATTCTATCTTTCTTTATGCATTATCCTTGTTAAATATTTAAGTAGTTATAGGATTCATTCATCTTTATCCTCATGCATGCATTCTAATACATCTAGTTAATCATTCATTCATAAGCTAACCATTAACATAAAGAAAGAATTCAATAAACATCACACAGAAGTTTTACCATGGTTCACCCCCTCTTGGGGATACGTCCAAAAATACTTGGCTTCTATGCTCTTTTATTTATTCTATTGCAAAATCTAGCATTGTGCGCATTACATCTTCAATCATACAATCATGATGAGGTTAAGGAACCTCTATGAGGTGTACTAGATCACACCAGGCTCCTCAATTTGTGACCTAACCCTCAAAATTATCTTACTTCACTCTTCTACAACCTTATTACAATCATAAAAACCATCATCAACTCATCAACAATAACTTAACCCTCCCGAACCCCCAACCTAAACCTTCTAGGTTCTTACTCATACTATTTTATTGGCTTATAGTCGTTCCAGTCCTTATCAAAAACCCTAACCCTATCATGGTTAGTCTTTCCTTCCTTCTCACCACATTGCTTATCCTCTTGCATGTTTCTTTTCCTCTTGCATGTTTCTTTCATTCCATCCGTTCTTCCCCAAAAATAGGCATGCGCCCAAAATAACCTTTCTTCTCAAAATAGGCATGTGCCCAAAATAACCTTTCTTCTCAAAATAGGCATGTGCCCAACAAACCCCCAACACTGGCATGTGGCTCATGTCGAGCCACTCAGGTGGTTCATGCTCTCTGAACAACCTCTACCAAGCTGTGATATTTTCCTTCTAATTATTCCCTTTTTTCTCTAGCTTGCACGGATTTCCCTATAATCTCTTCTACCCTCTACGCTGTGACATGTTACTTGAGATGCTCTGCGCTCTCAACATGATCCTGAGCCATTCTTGTCTTATCCTCCTCCGGTTTTGAAATTATTTGTGTTTCTTTCTCTTGGATAGGTTCTAGTTGAGCTTGTTTGGCTTGTTTTTTATTCTGCGCAGTCTTCCATTTTGTTTGCAGGGTCTTGATTTCCTGCATGCCCTTCAATTGCTCTGTAATTTTCATGGAATTTTTTCACTACTTCAGCTCCAGGATTGCAGTGATGATTTCCTCCTCTTGCTAGTCTAGTTGTTGTACCCTATCATCTTCCTTCAACGTCGTCCATAGCTGCATGGTTCTGTCAAAAAGTTGTGTTACCTTTTCATCTTCTTTCTCCATCATAGCCAATTGCATGGCTTCCTGTTGTTCCCTTTCAGTTGTGACTTCAAGAGGAGTAGTTGGGTTTAACTTTTATTTAATTTCCTCGATATCCTTCTTATATTCCTCGAGTGTCTTCACAATGATTTGGATCTGTTCTTCCACATTGCTCACGGATGCCTGTGTGATGTTCAAAATTATTGTGAAGACTTCCTTCAACTTCCACTCTAAGTTATTTGTGCATTTCTTCTCCTCTTTTTTCTCTAGATTTACCTGCTCTACCACTATTTCTACGGAATCCTTGCCATTTCTAGTTACCTGCAATTTTGTTGCATCTGTTCTATCTCGTGATTGCACTTCCTCTGTGACACTGACTTGTAGTTTGTAGAGAGTCTTTGTTGGTATTTTTGCCAATACCAAATGTGCCTACGCCAGATATTTAAGTGGTGTTTGGACTATGGCCTCGTCAACCTACAACATATCTATTGTTAATTGGAAGCTCAGACTTTCTTTTGCTATGGTATGGATGGTGTCTTCTTCATTTTGCACGGTCTTGTCCTCTGCTTCTATCGCTTGGGGGATCGGTTTTTTTCCCCTTTCTTTCATTTGTGATGCTTTTATCTATTCTAAGAACTGCTTAATATAGACCAACTTGTTATATATCCTTCCTCTTTGGTTATCAACCTCTTCAAACTCCTCCACTGTGTGATCATGTACTGTCTCTGCGATAATATTGGCATCATCTTCAGTGATTGTATATTTTGGGATTTTTTTATGGGCCTTGGCCTTCTTGTGCGACCCACCTATATGTATAATTTATCATTTGGGTGGCCCTGTTTCTTATGGAGTAGCTACCTAAGGGTTTTGATGTGTCATTTTGTCCCCCTTTCCTTTTTCTTCCAACAGTGGGGCATTGCCTTCTTTCTTGTCAGTGCATCCTTCTTTGGAGCGCTTTCCTTCTTCTTTTTCTTTGGATTTTGACCTGGCTTCACCTGCCACATGGGTTTCTTTGTCATTGTGATTACTCCTACAGATTTCTTGGACTACCCTGATTCCCTTGGGCATGTCCTTGGTGATGACTAGGATCTTCCAGTCATCCTACCAGTCTCTCATTTCCATTTCAACTTCCTCTACATTGATGCAGAATCGAAGATGTAGCCATTCTTTCTCCAGATCCCTATGCGCTTGGATCCACATGTTGTGTCGGATATCCTTAAATTTGGTTATCCCTTGGTTTTCTGTGAGGACTTTCGGATTTATCCTCCATGTGTTGTCTATGTTGTCTCGTATGTCACTGAGGTACCAAGAAAAAGTGTTGGTATTTCCACTTATTCACTTGGCATCTGAAGTGCTTCCCATCGACGTGTATCATGTTGAACAACAACGACCTATTCTATCGTAGAAATAGGAGTAGGGAGGCTCTTTCTAGCTAATTAACGCTATCAAAATCATCATCCAGGAGAAATGGAACTATGTTCCCAAGAACTGTGCATCCTTGCAGTCGTCTAGGAACAGATTGAGTAAATATGGGGCCCAACTGAGCATGGTTCCCTTTGTGCACTATTCTACTACTACGGCAACCCCTACAGGGACCTCCTCCTTGCGGCATTTGCGAAGTAGCTTGAATGCCATTAATTTTGTGGCCATCCTAGTAGTTGCGTCATTGATCCGTTTTATAATTATTTCGCGTGAGCCTCTTTACATTCCATATATCTTCTTCATCTCTTCTACGAGATCCTTTTATTTGGTTTTATCATTCAGATAATACATGGGATTCTCTCCATTTGATGGAATTCCTGTGATGAATGCAATTATTTCTACATCGATTGAGATAGGTTATTCTAACCACACAAATCCTCCATGGAGTATCGCTAGCAACTTCTTGATGCACTTGTTCACCTCTTTCCCCATGCTAAAGTGGGGAATTTCTAACAAGTTCAGGATCCCTGTGTTTTCCAGTCCTATTTCCCATTGCTTTGGCTACAATATTGGATCTCCAAATGGCCCTGTGCCCAGGCTCTCCATATACACTTGCTGCACAAATTCAGGGAATTTGATGGTTTCAAACACATCGTGGTCTGCGTATCTTATCCTTTTGATGCAACTCAGTAGAGTTGGTGTGGCCTACACCCCCTCTGGGATGTGCAGTAAAAAAATCACGGCATCGGTCTACTTGTGTGGGGACCACGTGATGGGTTGTTTTCCCTTTCTCTTTACCAACGCACTAGAAGTCCCAGCCTCTGGTTCTCTGTCTTCCCCACCCAACTCTAGATTCCATGTGAAATCTTCAAGCTGTATTTCTTCCTGATGTGAGAACCCCACCGTAGGTTGTGTTCTCGACCCGTCAGACTAAGTCCTTTAACTATCTCCACCATTCGTTTTGTGGGCTACTTCGGCCCTAGAAGGTTTTTGTGGGTTTCCTGTGGCTAATAGGTCATGGCCCTGCGCACTATCATGTGAGTTGATATCCATCCCATCCAGTGTCAGGCCCTTCCCTTCTTCCTCTACCAGCGTGGCGCTCACTAGTTCAACCTGCAGTGAAGGAATTGCGTTGACATTGATGATTCCCTCTCTCTACGTAAATTCTTGTTCCACCTATACGGTTTCATGCGATGACTTGAGACTACTGGTTTTTTTCGTGTTGTTTGGCTTGGTGCGTCGACCTTTGGTGGTGCCATCGTGTTTAATTATTTCTTTCCCGATTGAGCTTCATCTATTTTGATCTCTAAACTCACATGTTCACCTCTCGTCTTTGTGCTCGTTAGCTTCGCGGTTTTGCAAATTCACAATAATTATTGTTTGGCCTGTGGTTTCACTTTATATAAGGTTTCATAAGTGACATGAATCTTGTCGAAGAAGCTTCTTTGGTTTTTATTAATGCATTGAAGCTTATCAAGTATGCTTTGTTCAGTTTCATAAATTCCCAATTCACACATTTTTACCCCGACGACCGGTTTTTGCTTTTCCGACCATTAGTCCCTTTTCTAGTGCACTGCAATTTTTCAGTGCACTGTATGTTTCTGTTTTGACTTTCCCTTAGTGAACGGTTTTTTTCTTCTTGTCCACCATATGTTGCGTGAGGTCACTTTTTATTTTTGTCATGTTGATTCCACTATTTATTGCGCGCGATATTTCCCAATATCTTGTATTTTCTTTCTTTTCTACTTTTTTCTTCTTTTCTCTTATTTTTCTACTTTTGTCTTTGTTTGTATGGGGTTTCTTTCCTAATGTCTACTATAGTACACTATATACATGCATTTATTACTGCGTTGTAACTTTTAAGGGTTAGTAGGTCCACTGTCCTTGTACAGTTTCAATCGACTATCGTCGATCATTCCTTTCAATTATGTTCCTCCCAAGCCTTTTAGTTGCACAGATCCCCCATATGTTACATTTTTTAATTCATATGGCCCTAGCCAATGCATTCTAAACTTACCAGGGTGTTGGAAAAATTTACTGTCATAGAGAAAAACTAGGTCTCCCTCATTAAAACTCTTCTTTTTAATATGTCTATCATGTTAGGATTTGTCTCTTGCTTTCTGTACTTCTTGGTGAAATACTGCTAGAATCATGTCCTCTTCCATTTACATTAGTTGACTTAACCTCTCATGTACTGTGCCTATTTCTATCATGTTGGTAATTGTTGTTACATGCAGACTGGGTATCAGAAATTCTAATGGCACCACTGCTTCCTTCCCATACACCAATATGAATGGTGTATGTCCTGTCAACTTCTTACATGTGGTACTATATGCCCATGGTATTATTGGTATTTTCAAGTCCCAATCATCTTTGTTGACATTGTAGATGTTAGTCAAGGCATTTTCCAAAATCTTATTGAAAGCTTCTACTATTCCATTTTCCTGAGGATGATATGGTGTACTCTTTTGGTGATAGACCTCAATCTCCTCAGTCATATCCCTGATGGTATTATTGATAAAATGAGTGCCTTGGTCACTCATCAAAATCCGTGGACATCCAAATCTGGTGATCACTTTCTCAAACAAGAAGTGTGTTGTTGTCTTTGTGCTACAGTCTTTCATTGGTGATACTTATTCCAATATTCTTAAGTATTCAATCGCAGTAATGATATTTCTAGCTCTTGACCTTTTTGTTGGTGAATTGATTGGTCCAACAAATTCTATAGCCCATTTGTAAAATACCTATAGGGTCACTTGTGGTCTTAAAGGCATCCCATCCCTCATGTTGGGTTTTCCAACCCTCTAACAAACATCACATTTCTGGAAATATTCCTTAGCATATTTATGGATTGTTGGCCACCATAATCCTACACACAATACGTTATGTGCGATATCTTTTCCTACATAGTGTCCTCCATATATACCTTCCTGAGATTCTACCACAATTCTGGGCCTTTCATGTTCCAATACACACCTTCTCAAAATGTTATATATGCCCATCTTGTATAAATGTCCTGCAATAAGTTGATAGTTTGCAACTCTAACTACCATATTTTTCTTATGTGTAGTGCTAAAATCCTGTGGTGGAACCCCATTGCTTAAGTATTCAATAATATCAACAAAGTATTCATCAACTTCATGTACTGAAAAGAACTGTGCATCAGGGAAGTTGTCTTCCAAGTTAGTAGGTTCTTCTCCATTCGTTACCCTTGACAGGTGATCAGGTCCTGCATTTAGCTTCCCTGGTTTGACTATTACATCGAAATCAAATTATTGGAATAACAATAACCATCTACAAAACCTCCCCCCCCAACACTGGATTATTGAGTAGATATTTGAGGGAAGAATGGTTTGTGAACATTTTAAAGTGTTTACCTAGTAAGTAATGCATGAACTTCTGAAGTCCATATACCATGGCTAGGCCTTCTCTTTCTGTGGTGTTGTAATTTTTCTCTGATTCTAATAATTTTATGTTTGCAAAGGCTATAGGATGGTCTAAGTCCCCTGCTTCTGGTAGCTCCATAATTTCTCCAAGTGCTATGGTTGATGCATCTACATGCACATGAAATTTCTTTTACCAATCTAGAAATACTAGTATAGGTGTTGTGACCATGTTTTCTTTTAAGGTTTCCAATCCTTGTTGATAATCCTCATTCCACTAAAATATGGTGTCCTTCTTTAACATTTTTTCCATTGGTGCAATAATCTGTGCAGACCCCTTTATAAACTTCTTGTAATAGAATGTATGTCCCATTGTTTCTCTTAATTGGTGCATTGACTTTGGTGGTGGTAAATTTACAATGATTGCAATCTTAGTAGGGTCCACTAGTAAACCTTGTTTACACACTATATGTCCCAACAATATTCCAAACGGTGTACCAAAAATGAATTTCTTGATGTTTAATGATATTTGAAACTGCCTGCATCTTTCCAACATTAGTATTAACACTTATTCATGGTCCTTTAATAGACTATATACAATCCAATCATCCTAATATACTTCTATAAATTGATGTATGAATTCATTAAAAGCAGCTATGACTACTTTTGAAAATATGGCTGGTGCATTCTTAAGCCCAAATGGCATGACTATTTATTGGTAGGATCCCCATTCTGTAGAAAAATTGGTCTTATACCTGTCCTCTAGAGCTATTTTGAAATGATGGTAACCTGAGAATCCATTTGTGAATGAATATGCTTCCTGGCCTCCCACATTCTCTAAGACGTCATCTGTAAAAGGGGTAGTAAAAAGGTCATGTAAGAAAGCATCATATATTTTTCTCCAATATACACAAATCCTTATCCCCCCTTGTTTCTTTTCTTGGACTACCATAGGAATTATACATTCATATTCTTCTACTAGTTCTATGATACCAGCTTCCAACATTCGATCAATTTCTGCTTTCACTTTTTGCTTATACACTGGATTCAATCTGTAGGGTATTTTCCTAATAGGTCTAGCTTCAAGTTTGAGGGGTATCATCATCTCACCTAGCTCCCTTGCTATGCCTTTCATCTCTATAAAGGTCGTTGTGAACATGTCATTGTATTCATGTAATAATTCTTTTATTCTTTCTATTGTTTGTTCATCCCAATAGTCTACAATACTTGCCATTTTAGGATTGTCATTTGTCCCAATGTTGACTTTTATAAATTTGATTGGTGCAAAAAATACTTATGATTCAAGAGATGGACCTATTGAGCAATCAACACACCCTAAAAAGCCTTATCAATTTTTTTTTTACTTTTTGGGTACCATTTGATCTTATGCACTGTCTCATTCGATTTCATTTTCAGAAATGTTTTGTCTTTTCTTAGTTTCATGAATCTCATCACCTATTCAGGTTTTCTTGAACTTATGAAACCCCATGACTAAAAGATATTAACACCTGAATTAAGAATTAGCAGCCAAACACTGCACCCAACGCACTCAGATTCGGCATCGAAAAGAATTCAAACAAGAAAGAGGAACCACTCGAAAACAACATTCGTTGAGCGCCAATATTAATCAGCATCGGCACGAGGAATTTTTGGTTCGCGTTAATTTTTTTGCATAAATATATCATCGATAGTCGATTCCCCTTCGACATCAATAAAATACGGGGAAGACATATGTTAACGAAGAACGAAAAGATATCGTCAATAGCCGATGCCTGACGTGCTTTATCGGAATCGAGGAAAACCCAAAAGGATCACAACAAACATTTTGACCTTGATAAAAGGTATCCCTAATCACCAATCCCCGATGTGTTTTTGGCATCATGACTATTTCAAGGCAGCTGATCTGAAAGCGATTTCATAGGTTTATCATCGTTCGCCAATCCTTGACACTTTTTCAGCATCAAAAATCTAAGGTTTGTTTTAGAATGAATAACTTAAGGAAAGTCCCAACTCCAATTAATATGAGTGAATTAAGTCACTGGTCTCCAATGCCACGTGTCTTTACTAGGTAAGAGGGTCATACGATCTAGTTCTATCTTGAGTCATTCTTGGTTCCCTAGGACTAAGTCACACCTCTGAGTCAGCTTTGTTGCGTCAGCATTTTATGATAAGATCAATAGGCGTCAGAGATTTTTGTAGGAGGATATCAACGAAAAAAATCGTAGCACAACCCCGATCCCCGATACACCCATTGAAAGAGCAACACTACGAGACATTTTTAACATTAGATACAATCAGATTTTGGGCATTTAATGAGCTAATTAATACACGATCCTGCATTAGTTTCTACCTCGTGCACCAATCAAAACAACATGTTTGAAATCGCTGATAGACCACATCACCACCCATGCCTCCGTCGTCAACCCACGATGAATTTAAGTTTTAAAGACTTGGTGACAAATTCATTGAATTTTCACTCATAACCTGAATTGAATGGCTAATGTGACACGGTAAGATCTTTCCTTCTTAAAATATCTCTAACCGTTGTGAACAAATTCATTCTACACGTAAGAGGATTCCAGAGCATCTGAAAAAGAAAAACAAACAACGCAAAGGAAATATCGACCCCGTGTTTATCAAAAAATCAGGTTTTAACAAGCTTTAGAGGTATGTATCCAAGTCTATCAATTCTATGGCTATAATTTATATATGTTTGTCTGTTTTTTTTTATACAGTCTCTAAAAACTCTATTTAAGTTGCAAGAACAATGCCACCAAGAAATCCAACTACCAAACGCTCATCAGGATCACCGAAGCTAAAAGAACTAGAGACAGACAAAGGTTCCTCTCCAGGGACTGTGAGGCAATTGGAGTACGTCCCTAGGCCAGAGCCTGTCATCAAGACAACAACAAAGAAAGTTTTCATCCATCCTTCGACCTTTGGCGATACGGAGGCGAGTGCCAGATCCAAGGTGGCTCTCCCACAATGGGTGGATATTTTCAACAAGATTAACAGAGAATAATACACGGAGTATGTCTCACAAAGTGACTCGGACGAAAGGGCACTCGATGACCAAGTGTTCCCCAAAATTCGATGGTCATATCTACACATGGTGGCGACCATAACCCCTATTTTCCCCTACATAGAATTCATGAAGTGGCTCATCGACCACACAGACAAGTAGAAATGTTTGCTTAATGATGAGAATGGCAGGTGCATTGGAGTTTTCCTCTCAATAGAGGTCTAGAAATACTACAAGCTCAGGCACTCGGAGGAGCAGCTCAACATGGAATTCGTGGTGAAGTTCTATGAACTCCATGACACCAGCCAATTGATGGCCTCATGGTGGAAGGAAGACAAGAAATTCACAAATCAAAGCAATGGATGGTACAAAACAATTAACCTGAGGGATCCATACATCTATTTGATGTCTCTCATCTGTCGGCTATATGGGGAAAAGGATTGCTCCAAGTTTTCTAAATCTTGGATGCCTTTAGCATACACAGTCACAATTTTTGGGTGCAGCTTCAACTGGGGAGAAATAATCTCCAAACAACTAAGCACCTGTGTGTAGTAGGCTCAGACGCCGAAGGAAGGAGAGTCACCAACATTTTACATGGACTCGTACCTGCTT
Organism: Picea mariana; assembly: GCA_032191745.1. NCBI lineage: Eukaryota > Viridiplantae > Streptophyta > Pinopsida > Pinales > Pinaceae > Picea > Picea mariana. The sequence continues at coordinate 14,329 of JASDQU010210157.1, forward strand.
GATGTCATGTGGGCTAGGAATATCTTCTCCGACATGAACCTAAGCTGGCATGTTGCTGAGCTCCCGGTCCACGTCTACTTCAAAGTGTTATGGGAAAATAGGTATAATAAATCTTACTCCCTCATCTACGATGAATTCATTGCCCGAATTTATTTTATTATTTTTAAGAAGAAATGGCCAAGGCTATCGACGACAGCCAATAAAATGAGATCCATGATAGACCATTGGTATTTGGATGAGCATGCCACCTACATCAGGGTGTTCGGAGTCACTGGAGCACCACATCTCCTACCGGCTCATGTCCCATACCGACTTGTCGTAGGAGAAATATGTTATCAGACCATCTTGCAGGGCTACAACGCCACCCTGGTCAAAGACAAGAAACGGGCTTTCATACCCTACAGTTTCCATGTAGGTTTCTATTTGGTAAAGAATACTGCTCAAGCAAAAAAAGAAGGGTTGAGCCAGCTTGAATTCAGGTTCCCGATAGGCCGTTTCTGCAAGCACAATCCAAAGGGCTTGGTCCTGCAACATGCTTCACATATGTCATCATGTTGGTCGTATGCCCACGATAAGCTCGAGGACTAAGTCTTCACAGAGAATGCCCAGGAATGGGAAGAGGTGGTACAAAGGATTTTTGACCCAAAAATGACCAGGTTCAAGGCCATGAGCATGGATGAACAGGAGGCAACGATAGATAAGTCAGCTCAATAGGCCCTCAGAGCTAGGGAATAAATCAGAGCGACATAGGCAGTAGAGGTGAAGAACAGGGGATTGTTTTTTACACTGGAGGCATACACAAGGGGATTGATCCTAATGGTCATAGAGAGTAATTGATACGCTACAGAATGATCCAGACCTCATAGAGATGATAAGGGTTCCTGTCGACAACCCAATCAAAATCCAGGAAGGACCAAGCAACCCAGAGCCGATACAAATCAGAGAAACCATAGGGTCAGATAACCCTAAATTTTCAACGCCATACGTCAGATCACCAGGGGGTGTTTTGGCTTAGACCGATATAGTGAGGAAATCAGGGAGAGAAAATGCACCAAACCCCTTACATGACTTAATAACAATCTATGATGATGAGGAGAGTTTGGAGGTTTCCCTGGTGACTCTCATACAGATTACAGAGGAAAAGGAACCCGAGAAAGTATCTTCCCCACCTCCCAATGCTCAAATTCAAAGCCTTCCATAGAGTGACAAAGAGGTCGAAAGTGTCTTATAAATTGAGCTACTCGATTTAGCAAGGACCCAAGTGGACAGCCCGAGGGATGAACTAGGGTAGGATGAACAAAAAGAAGTAATTCCGCAACAGGAAATCAACATCTCAATAGTCGATTATTAAGTAAGTATCGAGCATGCCCCTGATGCTTCAATTTTGGTGGGTACCTTACCTCCCAATGAGCAAAAACCATAGGCCAAACTTTCAGAACACACAGAAGAGGTTCAAGAACCTAGTCTTGAAAAGATATACATCGTCGGGAGCCTCAGAAACATGCTTAGGAGAGAAGAAAATCCCCGAACCCGTGGATGAGGTTGCTGATATACAATCCATCGCCTATGACCAAAAGAGGAAATCGATCATGAAGAGAACCACCAAGAAGAGGAGGCTTACTATGGACAACTCCATCCTCATCACCACAGAGGAGAAATTAATCAGCACGGAACATGCCAAGACATCTGAGATTATCAGCGTAGGGATGGAAATCACAAACGCCACCTTGTAGAGAGTGAGGAAACATGAAAAGGAGTTGTACGTTGCACTGAAGAAGTTGGTGCATCTACGCCACTTAGAGAAATATTATCATGACTCCACACAAGCCACCGTGTTCTTGAGAAGCGAATTCGAAGATACCTACAGTACATTCACGAATGAGCGACACCTTTTAACTGTAGGGATAGTCGACTTCCAAGAAGACACCCTTATGGCGTTGGAGATGTGAAAGGATATGAAAATATGGTATGAAAAATCACACCAAGTGATGGAAATGATCGATTACATCAGCGCAGTCCAAAAAGGTCGAGATGTCAAAGAGAAAGGCATTCAGGTACTAAGGGATAGCAACATCGACCGCATAAAGAAGTCGGTTGAATACTAGGTGAAAATGGCCTCATCAGGAAATTCAAGAGAAATGGGCCGAGTGTGAAAGGAGATGGACCAAGATCAATCGGGCGGTGAGAGACATTGACGTCCCATAATTTGGCACACCCAATGACTTCGTCGACTTGCGTGACATAGTCAAACTACATGTCAAACAAGACTCATCCTAG
>JASDQU010210158.1:0-13304 GCA_032191745.1 Picea mariana
AGTTCAGCTCTTGATTCGCTATAATTATGAAGATATACTTTGTGGAATATAGGGTTTGTGACCAGTCCTGAAACTAGTCAAAAAATAGGTGTTCCGGGTAAAACAGTCATAACTTTTTCATACAGAATCCAAATGAAGTGGGACCACCTCCATTGGAAATAGTACGGACTGTAGTTTCTTGTGTGAAAATTTCGGAATCATATGTTAAATATTGAGTGCAGGGCATGCTGTACAAGCCAGGTCTTCTGAACAGACCAGAATTGAATAAAGTTTTATTATCTCTCATATATTCTTGGGTGGAAGGAAGGGGCAAGGATAGAGAGTTCAGATATCTCTTTATATTGGAGGATTGTATCTTCCTCTTGGAGTTTTATCCCTTCTTTTACATTTTGGAAGCTGTAGCTACCTTTGGAAGTCATTACTTCCCATGAACAAAAACTATTGATTATTTCTCATATATATTGTGCATGGTATATTGTGGTGTATTGGTGTAACTCTTATACTATTGTTAATTTCTCATTGGATATAATTGAATGGTTTAAGTATAAGTTGGAAAAGTTTTTTAAAATTGTACTTGATACTGATTCACCCCCCTCTCAGTATCAACATCTTTCGATCGGGGGTCAATGATGTAAACCCACTGTCGAAAGTGAGGAAACCCACCATTGAGGCATGCAAGATCCAAGGTACCAAACAATTTCTAAGTCTTGATTCCGGATAATGATCTGAAGTCAATGGAACAAAACTCATCACAGGAGGGCCTTGATGTATCCCCCATCAATGACATGAAATGAGTAACATATTTTGAAGGTGAAACAGAGTATTATGCAAATTGAACCGGACACAGGGAAGGCCGACACGGAGAGAATGGACAACTGTAGATGGATGACTGAATATAGGTTTCAGATGGAATTCTCTTGAACATATGAACGACACGACCAATGATTTGGAAGCATTGACTCAAAGACGACACATGGAATGACCTTGTAGCAAATCGAATGAGATACAAATGGATTTCCCAAACTGGTTTCAAATGATGAATAGGGGGTGTCATGTTCAAGAGCGACACTTACTGCCAATCAATACGAAGATGAAAACATATCCCTTTCCCAAATTTTCTCCCACCATTTCTGGCGAGTACCTCTTTATTTTTACGCAAGCTTGAGGAGGATAACATACGCTTGTTGATATAAGATCATCCTTCGGACGAATCCCTCAGAGTATGTTTAACGAACCCTAAGAATGAGTGATTCAGTCCCATTACGGGTCTGTCAATGTTTGTTTAATGAATCCAGAGATAGAAAACTCGAAGGTTTTTCATGATTATAGAGTTTGGAAAAACACTTAAAAGAGAACTCTCTCAGTTCCTTTTTTGTAAAATAGTCTGGACGAGACGGAAAAAGAGATAAATTATCGCTTACCAAATGCTTACTTCAAATACTTTATCAAGCGTGAAGATAGCAAGGTCGCTAGGCTATATTTTCATGTTTAAATAGTCTGAAAAGAGCTTAAAGAGGACTCTAGGGGGGTTCCTTTTTCGTATAACCTTGTTGAGCCCGAAAAAGTGATAAAAGTATGCTCGATCACATTCTCATGTATTTTCGAGCGCAAGAATGAACAAAGACCACGCTCGAGGTTTTATACAAAAAACCATAAAAAGCAATCAAAACACGCAACAACAAAGAATAATATGTCCGCATCCCTGTATAGGAACCTCGAAATCAGTATGCCTGCAAAAGTTACACTCAAAAGGACATTGGGGATAAATAATCATAAAAAACTAAATGATATAGTAAAAGTAAATAAAAAGGAATAACAACTCTTTTACCATATCATTTTTACCTTTCCACTATTTGAGCTCAAAAAACCCCTCTTTTACCCTCAACGTTCGGGGTCAGATTGCAGGAGTTACGAGCGTCTTTTCAGCGAGCCACCAATGATAGTAAGGTAGGCTCTTTGTCCTTAACACTTTCATGGTTTAATTTTGCAATTTCATTGGTTAAAATTTATTTTTGGGTTGAATCTTTCAAGCCCTACTTGCACGCTGTCATTCTCGCAAGCAGGCTACACGGGACCTGCGAGAATGGGGCATTCTCGCAGGTGAGCCCACAGCAGTCTGCGAGGTTCTTGCACTGTGCCCAAAGGGCACTTGCGAGAACCGCAAAGCTCAAAATTTTTTAAGAAATTTACCCAATGAAAGAGAACCAAATCATGAAAAAAGTTGCTAATCTTCTTTGTGTGCTTCCTATGCAGATAATTGGCCATCAAAATGGTTCTCGAATGGCACGAAAGGGAGCACGAAGAAGACAATGCAATTGCCGGAAATCATCCACCTACTATTGCTTCTTTGAGAAAGTGTGGGCTCCTGAAGTACTTTCGTATCCCGAGTATGAGGGCCCAAGTCAGGTTGTTAGAGTACCTGGTGCGCATGTGGGACCCTGATCAGTAGATATTTTATGTGGGGGTCCACACACTGTCCTTAGATATTGAGGACATTTACTTTTTGACTGGATTGTCACGGCGCGGGCAGTATGTGAGCCTGACTGGTAGTAGAGGTGGTGGGCTGCAGATGAGTGAGTACTGTCATTTACACTGCGTTCCCGAGGCTGAGAAAAAGAAAGGAAAAGTAGCTATTTGGGGGGTACAAGATTTGACCCTCCATACTATCCTATTTACCATAGCTCGGATGGCTGGGAGTTCTGCTCCTCACATGGCGTTACAGAGTTACTTCCAGTATGCTATTGAGTGTACTGAACCTCGGGTGTTTAACTGGGCAGATGCAATGCTTCGTAGCGTAAAAAGACAGTTGACCAAATGCATACGAGGAAACCTAAAACAACTTGGGTATGGATCTTTGTTGGTGTCTTTCTTCCTTGAGAGGGTCCCATTACTAAGGTTGTAGGTTGAGTGGAATATAACGGCTCCTAGGGATCCAAGGATGCTGAGATGGTGTCTGCTTATGGCTCGGCACGTGGCTGGACCGATCAAGTATGATGATACTTTCTTTGACTGGCTTCAACCATAGCTGTTGATAGTGGACGACTATGCTTACGCCAGGTTGGATTTCTGAGGAGATCCAGATTTAGTACTACCAGAGGATGCTCAGTGGGGGGACCTTGGTAAGAAGTACACACATTTTCTCTTTTTAAATGTTTTGTGAATTTTTATCATATTCAAATATTTTTGTTTTATATGTTCGTCCAAAGACTAACACAAAATCGTTGTTGATGTCACAGATGTTGGACCTTACAGACCTCCTAGTACTTCTCTCATTCAGCGGCGAGGAGAGGTAGTGGCAGTGCCACAATATGCCAAAGATTATCAGGTGGTGGAACAAAATATAGAGGGCCTGACCATAGATATTCCAGACATGTCTCTGGAAGAGGTTCCACGACACGATCAACATCATAACTTTTGTTTAGATCCTTTACAAGTCCTTCCAATAAAATCCCTGCAGGAGTCAAAAATGCATTAAATTCAACGCTCCTCGGATTCCAAACAGATAACAGACCTCCTGATAAGCCATTTGAATCCACCCCACAAAACTTCCACATGGGTGAAAGTTTTGCAAAGATTTCCCTCGCTTTGTGTTCACTAACCATAGTTTCTTGGATAAATAAAATATCAGGTTTTACCAAATCTAAAAACCATTGGAGAGCTAAGAACTTTGGAGCACCCCCAACTCCTCTTACATTTAGTGAAACCACTATCATTTTTTAACCCTTGCTAGGGATTTCTGAGCTCTAAGTGCCCTTGGTCCTTCCAATACTTGCATACTTGTTAAACCAGTATTGTCCTTCTCCTTTCCTAACTTTCTAGCACTTCTCATTTTTAACGGGGAAAAATCATTTTCCAGTCCTCCAAAAACAACTCGTTTCAAAGTTGATGGTTCACACAAATTCCTACAGACTGCTTCACCTTCTTTCTTCACAGATTTCTTATCCTTTGAAGAGGTCGAAGGCAAGTCCCCCCACGCACCCCCNTTAGTATCTCTTTGTATGAGGGAATAAAGGTTAATAAGGAATCATCAATCACATTTTGAACAGAAGTTTTCGTCTGAGTGTAACCAATGTGGTTTTCCACAAGGACCTCCACCTCAACCCTAGAAGCATTGTTGATTTCAATTTGTGGAGACTTCTCTATCAATTTATCCAGGGTAGTATCTAAGTTTTTTAAACACAGCTTCAATTTTACCTCCTGGGTCTCAAGATCAAGATTCAAACATAGAGGAGAACTACAAAAAATCCTGCCACTTGTGTTGTTAAGAATAATCTCATCGGCTGAGGTCCCATCAATAGTTAAAGCCCCAACCAGAACCCTTTCAGAACTACTCAAGGAAATACCTTCCTTACTTAAGGCCTCAAAAATCTCCTTAAGAACCCCCTCACTAACTGTCTCCAGTAAATCTTTATTATCATCTAAAATCATCTCAGGGGAAATAGGCATCTCAGGCAAGGAAGGAGTAGAAAACGGACGTAGGTTTTCCAAGTAGTTTCCCCGTAGTAATGTTAAATCAAACATAGAAAGTGAGGAAAAAAGTGTAGGGCTAAAACTTTTAATCTTACCAATCAAAGAGTCGAGCCAGATCCAATGAAGACAAGGTCCCTTCTTCACAGGTTATAGTAGTATTGTTCGCTGACCAATGTGACTCCAAATCCAATCTAGCATCAGAGTCAAGGAAAAATGGCAATTGTTTCTTAAAAGTACCGGGACAATATAATTTCAGGTGGCCAACTTCCTTGCATATCGAGCATCTAAACGAGATCCCCAAATAATCCAATCTTTGCACATATACATAGACACGCCAGTCAATTTCTAGTTATGATGGCAGTCCTTCTTGTAAATCAAATTCAACCAGAATCCTACCAACCCACCTGTCCTGTCCTGAAAGTAACTGCGGGTCAACATTCATAAATTTACCTAAAGTGTTGCCAATCACCTTGAAGGCCTCCAAATTCCAGAAGACTAGAGGACAACCTGGTAATAAAACCCATAAGTGTCGAAATCTTATGTGTTCCTTTTCTGGGTCAAAGAGATGTCCAACATTTCATCATTAAACTCTTGGAGCTATACAACCAGACTCATTCCAGAATCATCTCTACATCAGCCACTTCTTTGAACCGGAAGCAATATCACCCTCTGACTAAGACAATGACTTCTGGAATATAGCCCAACATTGGTTTCCAGGCTTCTTCAACCTACCTGAAAATGTCTTTGGACAACATTGCCTAGTAACTAAATCGGCCAACCAATGCACATAAGCAGAGAGATGTTACCTCCAACAAACCAACATCTTGTCCCAGGACCATCTCACCTTCTATTTCCTGAGTTTCCACGATTTAGTCTCTGAAGTTCTCTTCACCTCCCCCATAGTCCCACTAGAAATTGTTTTGTAGTTTAAACCCTCCGGTTGGTAACTCCCTTGAACCTGCACACAATCCAACCCTCCGGTTGGTAACTCCCTTGAACCTGCGCATAATGAACTTTCTTTCAAAATAGAAGAAGTTGTAAAGAAAGAAAAACATTAATTGGAATTTCGTGGAAGTAAAATAGGATAATGGACTTTATTTCGAAGATTCAATATTTAATGGTGGTTGTAATTGTTAATGCATATTTTGTGTATTTATAATTATTACATAATTAAAGAAGTGTATGTGTTGGTTTTTATTATTTATTATGTATTTAATTCATATTAATTTTGATGTTAATTTTGATATTATATAAAAATTAATTTAAAAATTTTTATATATAATATGATCTTATTTAAAAAATTAAAAATATATTAATTTTTTTAAGTAATTAAAAATTGTTTTTAAGAATTGATTATTTTTTTTCACGATCCTCCCAATTAAGTTAATATTAAAAAAGTGACATCATTGTTATTATTATTTTCAATAATCTGGTAAAATGTTAACTTCATTGAAGTTCAAAAATTATTGAAAATTCAACATTAATGAATAGAAAAGATTTGCAAATTCCAATTGATAAGACTAACGTTTTGAGTAGATTATATAGTTCAAACTGATACAATGTTAACTTCATTGAAGTTCAAAAATTATTGAAAGTTCAACATTAATGAATAGAAAATATTTGTAAATTCCAATTGATAAGAATAACGTTTTTAGTAGATGACAGTTCAAACGATCAGAGTCGTCCATTCTTTAATCCCTCATAACCATCCATCTGTCAATAGATGAACCTTTGCTCAACAGATGTTTGAGCATTAACTCAACGTGGTTTTCCTCCTCGTTCTTAGATGCTCAAACCTGTCACAAACCCACATGCTCAACCCTGTCACAAACCCTCAGGTTCAGCCTTTACAATATGCAGTTGTTTTAAAGAATTACAATAGTTGTTTGTCCCCCTAAATTTTAAGAGATCTAATCAACATTCTCAGAAGATTTTCGCGGTGCGTTTCCTGCACACTTCAAAGAATTACAAACTTTGTCTCGCTGCCTGTTCTGATCTCAATTTTTCCGTTTAGCAGGTCTGTTAACTGTATGTATTGTCTGATGTCCGACAGTTAACAGAGGAAGTCATTCCATGTTTGATTTCCTTTATGAGGAGATGTCCGACCTAATTGTGTTGGCCGATGATTTTGTAATTTTTTGTTGTTTATGTTGTTTTTATTTATATTTTTTAATTTAATTATTTTTACATAAAGAGAAGGAAAATGCATTTTACAGCTTAATAATGTAAAATCGGCCGATGATTTTGTAATTTTTTTGTTGTTTATGTTGTTTTTATTTATATTTTTTAATTTAATCATTTCTACATAAAGAGAAGGAAAATGCATTTTACAGCTTAATAATGTAAAATCTCTCGATACATTTTACAGCTCAATATAAAGACTCAGCTTTATTCATAAAGCTAAGATGCTTCAATTTAATATTTGAAAATTTTAAAAATAACAACGGAATATGCAAAACAAAATATCCCTGTAACATTTTATCTCTGCACATTCTAATTCTATCAACATACTTTTGCAACACCAGGAGTAATTGCTAATTTTAGATTTATGTCTTTTTGCTCTTCAACCACCTCAAATGTTTAACCCTTTGGCAGCTCTTCTCACTCAAAGCATCCAGTAACATCAAGTTATCGAAGCTTGACAGCAAATTTTTACCATCCTTCCATGTCTTCAAGCATTTGGTGCATTTGGTATCTAGTTCTAGAAGCTTTGTAAGCTGTTGCAAGAAGCTCTGTCAGCTGCTCCAAGCCCTCTATCCTCTTCAACTTCTCCAGCGACCTAAAATGTTCAACACCGGGCAGCTCCTCTAAGTCACTACCAGATAGCCTTCAACTTCTCCAGCGACCTCTTTACGCTATTCAACTTCCTACGGACAGATGCCTTCAACTTCTCCAACGACCTCAAAGGTTCAACACCCGGCAGCGCTTCTAATTCAAACCATCCAGAAACGTCGGGTCCGCGAAGCTGTGTCAGCTGCTCGGACACCTGTATGCTCTTCAACTTCCCACAGCCCAATGCTAACTCCTCCAACGAACTGAAATGTTCAACACCTGGCAGAGCTTCTAAGTCAACACCTCGCAGCGCTTCTAACTCAGAGCATCCAGAAACGTCTAGTTCTCGAAGCTCTGTGAGCTGATGGCACACCTGTATGATCTTCAACCTCCCACAGCCAGATGCCTTCAACTTCTCCAGCGACCACAAATGTTCAACACCCGGCAGCTCTTCTAAGTCAGAGCATCCGGTAACATCCAGTTCTCCAAGAATTGTGAGCTGATGGGACAATTGTATGATCTTCAACTTCACACAGTCAGATGCCTTCAACTTCTTCAGCGACCTCAAATGTTGAACACCCGGCAGCTCTTCTAAGTCGGAACATGCAGAAACATCTAGTTCTCGAAGCTTTGTCATCTGTTCCAACCCCTGTATGCTCTTCAACTTCCCACAGCCAGATGCCTTCAACTCCTCCAGCGACTTCAAATGTTCAACACCCGGAAGCTCTTCTAAGTCGGAGCATCCGGTAACATTTAGTTTTCGAAGCTTTTTGAGCTGATGGGACAATTGTATGCTCTTCAACTTCACACAGTCAGATGCCTCCAACTTCTCCAGCGACCTCAAATGTTGAACACCCGGCAGCTCTTTTAAGTCAGACCATGCAGAAACAGCTAGTTCTTGAAGCTTTGTCAGCTGTTCCAACCCCTGTATGCTCTTCAACTTCCCACAGCCAAATGCCTTCAACTCCTCCAGCGATTTCAAATGTTCAACACCCGGAAGCTCTTCTAAGTAAGAGCATCTGGTAACATCTAGTTTTTGAAGCTTTGTCAACTGTTCCAACCCCTGTATGCTCTTCAACTTCACACAGTCAGATGCCTTCAACTTCTCCAGCGACCTCAAATGTTGAACACCCGGCAGCTCTTCTAAGTCAGACCATGCAGAAACATCTAGTTCTCGAAGCTTTGTCAGCTGTTCCAACCCCTGTATGCTCTTCAACTTCCCACAGCCAGATGCCTTCAACTCCACTAGCGACGTCAAATGTTCAACACCCTGCAGCTCGTCTAAGTCAGAGCATCCGGTAACGTCTAGTTCTCGAAGCTTTGTCAGTTGATCGGACATCTGTATGCTCTTCAACCTCTCACAGAAAGATGCCTTCAACTCCTCCAGTGACTTCAAATGTTCAACACCCGGAAGCTCTTCTAAGTAAGAGCATCTTGTAACATCTAGTTTTTGAAGCTTTGTCAGTTGATCGGACATCTGTATGCTCTTCAACCTCTCACAGAAAGATGCCTTCAACTCCTCCAGTGACTTCAAATGTTCAACACCCGGAAGCTCTTCTAAGCAATAGCATCTGGTAACATCTAGTTTTCGAAGCTTTGTCAGCTGCTCGGACACCTGTATGCTCTTTAAACTCCAACAGAAAGATGGCTTCAACTCCTCCAGCGACCTCAAATGTTCAACACCCGCCAGCTCTTCTAATTCAGAGCATCCGGTAACATCTAGTTCTCGAAGCTTTTTGAGTTGATGGGACACCTGTATGCTCTTCAACTTCCCACAGTCAGATGCCTTCAACTTCTCCAGAGACCTCAAATGTTCAACACCCGGCAGTTCCTCTAAGTCAGAGCATGCGGAAACATCTAGTTCTCGAAGCTTTTTGAGTTGATGGGACACCTGTATGCTCTTCAACTTCCCACAGTCAGATGCCTTCAACTTCTCCAGAGACCTCAAATGATTAACACACGACAGTTCTTTTAAGTGAGAGCATCTGGTAACATCTAGTTCTCGAAGTTTTGTCAGCTGTTCCAACCCCTGTATGCTCTTCAACTTCTCACAGCCAGATGCCTTCAACTCCTCCAGCAACCTCAAATGTTCAACACCGGCCAGCTCGTCTAAGTCCGAGCATCCAGTAACATCTAATTCTCGAAGATTTGTCAGTTGATCGGACATCTGTATGCTCTTCAACCTCTTACAGAAAGATGCCTTCAACTCCTCCAGTGACTTCAAATGTTCAACACCCGGAAGCTCTTCTAAGTAAGAGCATCTGGTAACATCTAGTTTTTGAAGCTTTGTCAGTTGATTGGACATCTGTATGCTCTTCAGCCTCTTATAGAAAGATGCCTTCAACTCCTCTAGTGACTTCAAATGTCCAACTCCCGGAAGCTCTTCTAAGTAAGAGCATCTTGTAACATCTAGTTTTCGAAGCTTTGTCAGCTGCTCGGACACCTGTATGCTCTTCAACCTCTGACAGAAAGATGCCTTCAACTCCTCCAGCGACCTCAACTGTTCAACACCCGCCAGCTCTTCTAATTCAGAGCATCTGGTAACATCTAGTTCTCGAAGCTTTGTCAGTTGATGGGACACCTGTATGCTCTTCAACTTCCCACAGTCAGATGCCTTCAACTTCTCCAGAGACCTCAAATGTTCAACACCCGGCAGTTCCTTTAAGTCAGAGCATGCGGAAACATCTAGTTCTCGAAGCTTTGTCAGCTGTTCCAACCCCTGTATGCTCTTCACAGCACAGCGAGGTACCATCAGCTTCTCCAACAATCTCAAATCTTTAACACTTGGTATCTCCCGGATGCGGTCTAACCGTCTACTCAGTAGTGCTACTACTCGAAGCTCTGTAAGCTTCTCCAACCCCCATATGCTTTCCAGATCCGGACAATCAGTAATGTATAACACTTCAAGTTTTACAGGGCCACAAAGACCTATAGACCACAAAAGTCGACAGAAATATAATTCCAGTTTTAAGAGTGTATTTGGCAGTGTTCCAACTTTCGTCAGAGCATTACAATTACGGACCGTGAGATATTGAAGGTTGGGGTATACAACTTCGTCAAATGATACCTCTGATACTTCTGAGCTTAGAAGGACTATGCGTTGGAGCTGCGGAAACATGCAGTTGCCAATAGAAGAGTCTCCTCGCCGTTTAAATGGCAGCTCCTTTATTGGACAACCAAGTCTTAACTCAATCAACTGAGTTAAGAGTTCAACGGAATCCGGCAAACATTTCAATCTGTCGCACCCGAGAAGGCTCAATTGCTTCAAGTTCCTTAGGTCACCCAGCGAATCCGGCAACGCTTTCAGGGAAGTGGATCCTAAATACAGAACTTCCAACTTTGTGAGGACTCCAATTGCACTTGGCAATTCTTTCAAGTTTGCATTCCCACAATACAATTTTTCAAGGGACCGCTGAAGTGCTATCTGGGGAGGCATTTCTTCAATTTTGTTGCAGTATGAGAGATTTATGTATTCCAGTGTGCGGATATTTCCTACCGTTTCACTGGAGATGGTCAATTTAGAGCAAGAATACAACTTAAGATATTTAAGCCTAGTTAAATTCCCAAACGAATCTGGAAGCCTCTCCAAATTGTTGCATTTCGTCAGATCAATATGTCGGAGGTCTGTTAAATTCCCAAAGAGCTCTGGCAGTGACTTCATGTTAGAGCAGTTTAGTAACTCTAAGGTCTTCAACGACCGTAAATTACAGAACTCTTCGGGCAATGTTTTGAAATTACTTTTTCCCCTTCTCAAATTGACGTAAATCTTTTCCAGGTGCTTCAGCTTCCCAATGGACTCTGGAAACTTTGAAAGGGGAGCATCCCTGATCTTTAACTCCCGCAACTGCCAAGGTGCCTGCAAAATGTTCACGTGTTTCAACATTAAGAAAAAAATTTGGATGATTGTCATCTACAAAACCCTAGGGAATCATCTGAGATCTTGTGGTACAAGAATCAAAATTTTGACTCAATAATACCTGCGTTTCTCTTTGCCACAGTGTTTCCAATTCATTCCCGTGTACTTCTAAAACCCTTAAATTCTTCATTGGAATCCAGGAAGCTAGAGTAGAGCAGGGACATTTCTCCCAGCGTAGCCATATGAGATTTGGAGCCTGCACCCTCCTCAGAATGCGTTCTAAGAGACCATCTTCAATATCAAGCAGCTGCAACTTCTTCATTTTGTAGCATGAAAAAGATGCATACTCGTCATCAATATCTTCATATTCACTAGGTAAAGTAAAGTCAGGATTATCTTTATATTCACTAGGACGCATCCTAATTCCCCGCACTTCAGCCATTACCTGTTCATTATTGAAAAGTGATGAAGAATTTAAAAACCGTACACAGATTTCTATTGAATACTAAATAGCAAACTCAATGATCGACTACTTACAGATGTTTGCTGCAACAATTCATTAATGTTCTCAGTTGGAGGCCAAAGAAAACGCAGCGATCCTGACGTCTGGGCAATAGCTCTTCCTAGATCTCTTAGGTGTTCATGCATTTTTATCGTATTTTCATTGTCCACCTGGACAAGACACCTGTTCTGTAGATTTTGAAACCCTAGAAAGCCATTCCATCTTGATCCGTCCCATATTCTAATGGCCATATCCTTGTTTTCTCCTATGAAAACACAGGCTATGTCTAAGAATATCTTTCTATCCTCTGTATTGAGGGCCTCATCACTAATTTGAAGTGTTTCTTGTATGTTAGGGTGAAGCATCTTTCGAAGCCTATCCAAGTGGGCATCCCAGAGAGAGATGTCATTTTCACCGTGCAGAAGTGCCCCAAGCACTTCCAAAGATAAAGGCAATCCACCACAGACTCTTAAGAACTTATCGACCGGATCTTTAAATTCTCGAGGTGGATGGGGTTGCCTGAAGGCATGCAAACATAAGAGCTCTAGAGAGTGTTGTGGATTAAGGCCATTAAGATAATAAATCGATGACTTTTCTACTCCTGACCTTGTGAGAACATCTCTGTCTCTACATGTAATCAGTACGAAGCTATTGGAAGAAAGAACAGATTTGAGATTAGGCAAAAGCGCATCCACTTGATCTCTATCATCTACATTATCTAAAACTATTAACTTGGAGTCAAAGGATGAGAGATGCTCTCTAAGCATCTCTCTACCTTCATAATAGTTGTCTACATCCACATCCAATTAAGTGAAGCCCATGAGAAGTTTTCTCTGCAAAGAAGGTAAAGAGCTTTTACCTGCTCTAACATCATGTAAAAAATAAGATTTTTCGTAATTTGAATTCTTTCTATTGAAGAGTTCTAAAGCCAGCGTTGTTTTTCCTGCGCCACCCATGCCCATGATCCCCACGACCTGGGCATTCCCGTTCTGTTGTTTTTTCGGTACTTTGTTTTCAAAACTCTCTATCATTTCATTCAAACCAATGGGATATCTGGTCGTGTGGCTCAGGGCAGGTGTTTTAACCTTTTCCAACACACGTCGAACAATCTTTTCCACGAGCTCACCCTCGTCACTGGTTATTCACAACAATATAGAGAAACGGAGTCAGAAATGCATACTTAAATACCATGTAGCTATGCATAAAACATATCATATCGCGAGAGTTCTCACCCGTTACACGTCTCCTGGAGATCTAACCCACTTATATTTGCAACAGTAGAAAGGGCCTCTCTCCACTTCTGAATAGTGGTGGAATCGTGTCGCGGCTTCTCTTCCCTAGTTTCAGAGTCGTATGTTTTCTTCTCTTCCAGTTTGCGCAGGGCCTTAGAATACACTCCATGTTCGCTCTGCGTCCGCCCAAGGTCAGCGGGATAGACATGGTAAAACACAGGAATAATTGGAGCCCCCGACTCCAACATGTAGAGGAGCTCGTTGAGACACCACTCCGATTCTGCATATCGAGGGGAAAAAATGGCCACATGGATGAAGACGATTCTAATAGCCTCTTTTATTTGAGATGGAAAGTCAGATAAAATATGCGGGGCAAACAAACACGGTGAGGCTACGCTCACTTCTTGATATTAAACGAAGACGGATTACATCCTTATATAGGAAAAGACTCTCCCGAGTCGGCTACATGCAA
>JASDQU010210161.1:17343-27881 GCA_032191745.1 Picea mariana
AACACACTAGATTAATACATTTATATCATTTGCAATATTAGGAATATTGTTTGTTTCTAGATCATAGGAATTTTATATTCAACCTAACTTTTGATAGATGCCTTGACTTTTGTTGATGGCTCACAAGGTTTGACTAGGATCATAGAGGTTCTACGTTCCCCCTGAATTTTGCACTAGTTTGTCTATGCTCACAGAGGTTGTATGTTCCCCCTGACTTTTTCACTAGACTATCTATGCTCATAGAGGTTGTACGTTCCCCCTGACTTTTTCATTAGACTCACATAACATCTCGTTCGTCCTAACTTTTGGTTTGACTCACAGAGGTTGTACGTTCCCCCTGGCTTTTGTCAATACCTCACAAGACTGGTTGATTCTCCAAATCTCCCTAGATAGCCTTAGGGTGGCCCATATGGCCTCTCATTGGAGAATGACTGTCGATGCTGCCAAATTTAACAAGATTCACCAAAATGCACCAATATTTAGAAAATTATCATTGCAGTGCGTCTTTTAAAACGCACCCGTTATCGATTTGTCATAAAACAAAACACGCTGTTAAAAAGCGTTCGGTGCTTGAAGGAACATAGAGTATCGGTGATTTTCATATAACAAAGTGCATTTCTTGGTTTATCATTAAACAATTATGATGCAACATTGTGTTTCGTAGAACCATCCGCCCCGAGTTACACATGTCATATGTGAAATGGCATCAAGGTTTGTTTGTATGACAACCCTTAACTGATGTACTATATATCACAACACGTCGCTATAAATATCAGTTCTCAACTAAAAATGATGCACCTGTGCATTAAATTTAACACATCATTGTTTGGTGCCTTATGTCTGATATGGAGCACTGGTAGAAATGCATATGAAGTTATTAATAACACCAGTTACTTTTTCACATTTTGTTTGCAAACAAAAAATAATTTTAGTTTTTGATAAATACAAATTAGTTATATATGTTTGTGTTTTATATTTTAAATTTGTTACACACACACACACACACATATATATATATATATGTTCCTAAAATGAATTTTTTATGAAGCATATACAACATTGATGCCGAGCTCAGTAGCAACAACAACCAGAAGAAAAAAATATTAGTTCACAAAATACATATGCAAACCTCCACAATTAAATTTTGTGGAGGTTTTGCTTTGCAGAGGCAAAAAAATAGGTCACTTTTCAATGCCTCTCATAATTTAGCGCATGGACTCGATCCCCTGCCACTTCCTCAGTGCTCTGCCTTGCATCTCCTCCTCCATGGGCTGCTCGACTTTCTCCAAGATAACATCCTCGTCATTCCTATAGCCATAATATGATCTAACATCAATTTGCTTGTAAATCACATACCTACACCTCCTCTTTTTTGCCTCTAGGGGGATTATCGAATACCTCTTTGAGGATGGGGAGGAATTTTGTAGCCCTCAAGTATCTGTAACTAGGATCCTTTCTAGTGGCACTGGGCACATCAACTTCGTTCCCTTCCAAGTCCATCATCTTGGCCCCTACTTTGGCATAACTAGGACTACAAAGCTCTACGATTTGATCTTCCCAATGTTCCTTTTCTCTATTCAACAAGAAAGGACCCTAGTGGATGTCTTAATTATAACACTGTGTCAACCTCAAGAATGACCTAAGGTCCATATTGTATATTTAATAGAAGTTAATAAGTACATTCGGAAAAACAACCGATGATCCATAAGCTTTGTCAACATGCCTTATCGCTAAATATTAAGCATTGCCTTGGCCTCGGCCTACTCCATGATATCCTCACCTGTAAATTGTATACCTAGACCTCCTCTTCTTCACCTCGGGGAGCTTATCGAATATCTCTATAACATCGAGGAGGAATTTCGCATCCCCAGTTGTACAATTGGTTGTTGGAAGATTGTAACATACCTGGATCTTCCATCAATCAATTGTACAAGTGTGGTTGGGAAATTCCTCCCAACTTCAAAGAGCTATTCGATAATCCCCCCAAGGTGAAGAAGAGGAGGTCTAGGTATGTGTTGATAGGTGGAAAATTTTCCTCCTGCAATAGGGGATAACTACTCGATCACAAGCCCCAATTAGACCCATTTTCATTTGGAATGGTATTTTCCAATTGATGTGTGGGCTCGACTTGCCACTCAAGATATTTTCTCTTTGGAAAAGAGACTTGATTGTTTAATATTTGATCTAACTTAACCAAGTTTTACAGAAAAGAAAATTGATCTACTAATCCTATCTCAAATGAGAGGAAAAACTATTTAATAGTGGAGATAAGAATGATAGATTTTTAAGACTTAGAAAGAATTACTTATCTTAAGAACATTTAAGTGCAATGACAATTGTTACTAAAAATAGATAACAATAATTACATCTACATTAAGTTGATAGCCAAAGAGACAGTTCAAAAATCTGGAAAAAAAATCAGTATGAGACATTAGTCTTATAAATTAGTTCCCAAGGTGATATTAGCTAATTCACATCCTACAAGAAAATATCTTGTCGTTTATGAAATTCTATCTATGTTGGCTAATAGGAAAATAATATCAAAAAATAAATAATTATAAATGGTAAGCCTCTTAGAAAAAATTCATAAAGGACTCATCATTTATTTAATCACATACATTAATTTTCACAAATCATAAAAATAATAATGGAAAATGATGTTCTTTTACTTGATACCTAGTTAGTTGACATAATGTATGATCATGAAAGTAGCTTTCATGACACTGGAATGAGAGAATTAACGAATTCTTAACATAAATGCAACACCATCAATTCCACTTCACTCAACACACAATGACAACAAATTGGAGTTTTCAAAGGATTTGGTTAGAACTAATAAAAATAACGTGATCCAAATATAAGTTTAAAATAACACAAGAGAAAATAAGTATGTAAGAAGAGTTTGAATAAAAATACCAAATTTACATTCAATAATTGGTTCCCTTGTTCAGAAAGAATTTAAAAGCATATGGAAAGAGAAATCTTCCTTTTTGATGTCCAAAATTCCTCCCCTTTCAAATGTAATAAAATTCGGATATGATAGAGGAAAATTAGGTTAAAATTCCCTTCACATGTTACATATTTCTGGATTAAAAAAGCGAAGTCTTTCCAGGGATCTTTCAACCAAACCCTAGGTACTCCTACAAACCAATTGGGTTTCTGTCTATTTAGCATAAGGAAAGGAGTCCAGGCTCTTAAATCAATTGAATTATTTTTAAACCACTTCTCTCCAGTCAGAGGAAGTCATAAAATTTGAGAGACAAAGTTCTCAGAGAGGTGAATGATTAAGTTACCTACCTGGGCACACTCCCCATCGAAGGTCTGAGCAAAAGCCTTTATCATGTCTTTATTGTGCCTTGAAAATTTCTTGAAGAATTGCCTCCAACCTTTTATCTCTAATATTACATTGCATTCAAGATGAATGCAAACCAATTCTACTCCATAGGGTTCGAAATTGACTGCCATGCTTTACTGTAAACATGTTCTTGTATATGACTATGTCTTTTAATTAGCTTTGTTCTCATAAATTTCGTCTCCTATGTCTCCTACAATCATGTTTTATTAGGAATTGTCTACCTTTGATCTCAATTATTGATTTCATGGTGCATATCAACAAGGTGGCGGAAGTAAAACTCGGGTTAATCAAATGTTTATCCAAGTGTAATAAACGGGTCGTAATGAATTTATGAGTCATTACCAATTAAGGTACACGATATGTGTTATAATTGCAAGTAGAGGGAACTAAGTCTTTGAAATGTAGAGATAAAGTATATCAAATGTAGGTGAGGTTATGGTAAGAAGAGATCTCATAGTAATGTTAGTTTTCAAATCATAAAAGTAACTATTTAATATTTTAATTTCCTTTTTAACAATGAAAAATACCATCCTTATATTATATGTTTACTTTAACCTTTGACTATGCTCATGAATGTTTCCTTTTGAAGTTCAATGCAGTTGATCCTTTTACTCAATGATTTTGATAGGTTTAATCCTTCTGTTTGAATTGGATGATTCTATCTCCTGAAGACCTTATGATCAAATAAGGTTGTGTAAGATAAAAATCATGATAGAAAACTTATGTATAAATAATGCATTTACAAGCTTGAAAATCTGGTTTTATTTCTTTATCATCAATAATTACAAGATTTCATCAAATCTTGTAATTGCTGATTTAGCAGTCTATATTGAATTAGAGATAGCACCTATACAGTTTTGAAATAACTTAAATATTGCATTTAGTAAAATATGTACCAATTTTCTTTATTATGACATTATGAGAACTTGATCTTTATTTGTTTTTTACTAGATTTTCAAAAGATAATGATGAAACTAAGATTTAATGGACCATCTAATGATAAAGCCAAAATTTCAAAAAGAATTCCATTATGTTTATTAAGGAAAATTGGATAATGGAAGGGGTTGTTGTATCAGTCACAACAATATGTGATTTACAAAAGAATTGACGCCAGTTATTATGATGACAGGGATGATGATAATAGTATCTTGGAAGAAGTCGAGCGACCCACAGAGGAGGAGATGCGGGACATAGTGTTGAGGGAGTGGTTGATGATCGATTCTATCTAGAGGGAGGTTAGGTTGACGATCAAGAGTGGGGAGGTTGTTTCCATTAAGTTGTTCCTATTCGAGAAATATGAGGATGTAGTGGAAGAAATGGGAGAGTAGGACAAGGGAAACCAACAATAAAGAGAGCGAGAGTTTGTTTCCCATGTGCACATTCTGGATGAGAAACCGATCGAGTGCATGATTATGGAGAAGATGAAACATGATATTTTTAGTAAGTACATGGGTGAGGATCTCATGGAAGAGCAGCTCGATGCCAAGACAATGCTTAATATTTAGCGATAAGGCATGTTGACAAAGCTTGTGGATCATCGATTGTTTTTCCAAATGCGATTCTTAAATTCTATTAAATATACAATATGGAACTTAGGTCATTCTTGAGGTTGACATAGTGTTATAATTAAGACATTCACCAAGTTCCTTTATTGATGAACATGGAAAAGGGGCAATGGGAAGCTCTGATCATAGAGCTTGGAAGTTCTAATTATGCCAAGTAGGGACCAAGATGATAGACTTGTAAGGGAACAAAGTTGATGTGCTCGGTGCCACCGACAAGGACCTGGTTACAGATACTTCGGGGCTACACAATTCCTCCCCATCCTCAAAGAGATATTCGATAAGCCCCCTTGAGGAGAAGAGAATAGGTTTATGTATGTGATTTACAAGCAAATTGACGCCAGTTCATATTATGGCTACAGGGCTTACGAGAATGGTATCTTGGAGAAATTCTAGTGGCTCGCAGAGGAGGATATGCGAAGCAATGTTGAAAATTTAGTTATGCAGCTAACCGTTACAATTCTCTTTTAGTTATTACGATTATTCATCTCATTAGCTGCATATACAAGATCATTGAAAGAGAGACAATCACAGAAACAAAAATAGACACAGATTTTATCCTGGGAAACCCTATAGGGGAGGAAAACCCAACAAATTATTTATGTATAGATTCTTCAACCAAGAACAATGCCAAGCCAGAAAAATAGATAAACCCTTGTTGCATCTCCCTCTCTTTATCCAAGACTTGCGTACTCTTTTCTCTCTCTCGTGCTTGAGTGAGTGAGTGTGTGAATGAGGCATCTAGCCTCTCTTATTTATACACAATGACATGCCCTCTTTTGACATTAGGGACGACTTTACATATTACACTTTATTTTCTTTACATTAGCCACAATAGGGGTCAACTTGACTAAATTGACTTTACAATGACTTTTAGGGTTTTTTATTGTCTTCAATGGGGCCAACCTTACAAGTACAATTTGTCATTTCCCTTTTAGGGTTTCTACATGATCAAATACAATAATGAGTACAATAAGAATATCTTCCACAACTACATATTCTTCAACACTCCCTCTTATCTAGGAAGGTATTCTTCAGGAACAATCTGCTTATGCATGTCTGTACACTTCGACCATTATCTTGTTGAATTTCACGAATCTACACATCATAAGAAATTTTGGACTTTCACTGGAGTAGTGTACCAGTCTTTGTTGCAGTAGCCTACTGACCTGTGCTAGGGTAACATGCCAGCCTACATTGGAGTAGCATACCAGCTTGTGTTGGGGTAATGTACCAGCCTGCGTTGGAGTAGCATACCAACCTGTTTTGGGGTAACATACCAACCTGCGTTGGAGTAGCATACCAACCTACACTGGGGTAATGTACCAGCCTGTGTTGGAGTAGCATACCAACCTATGCTAGGGTAAAATACTATCCTGTGTTGAAGTAGTATACCAACCTGCGCTGGGGTAATATACCAACCTACATTGGGCTAGCATACCAACTTGCGTTGGGGTAGCTTCCATTACTGGGGATCACATCACTTCCCGCTACTAGGGAACACATCACTTCCCGCTATTGGGGAACACATCAATTCTCACTACTAGAGAAAAAAACATTACTTCTCACTACTGGAGAAATCCATCTAGACCACTCCAAGCTTGTCCCTGACAAAGGCTTGGTCAACATATTTGCTACATGTTTTTTGATAACAATATATTGGATCTTCACTATGCCCTTCTCTACCATGTCTCGAACATAATGGTATTTGATCTTGACATGCATGGACTTATCATAGACACTTGGACACCTTTACACAACTCTGGATTTCACACCAGATACAAGTCACTTCTTGATTCGAGATCAAGCTTGTCAGCAATTTTCGAAGCCACACTTCTTCATTGTTGGATGAACATGTTGTTATATACTCGGTCTCAACTTTATTGAGCGCCATACTAGATTTGTTTCTACTGAACTATGAGGTCATGACTGATCTCAAGATAAAACATCTGATCCAAATTGAATATGCACAAGCATGCAATCTAGTCTCACAATTTGTATTACAATGGAGTCCATAGTCCATTGTATCCTCCGGGTACCTCATAATAGGGTGAACACATCTTAGCTCAATCATATACTATGTTCACCGGAAAACACATATATGTCCTCGTGTTCATCAAATATATCAACGAACCAAATTTTTACATCAAATTGTACCAAATTGGTACTCTTTCTCAAATGCAACTCATTCTGCTCAATCATGTTCTGTCTCTATGTGTTTTCGGCAAAGCACTATCTGTCTCACTGCCTAAGAGTAATTCCTCTACTCTCTATGCAACTGTTCCTTCTGGGTCTGGGACTCTACACCTACAGATGCTCTCTCTAAAACTGAGAATGATGGCTCCATTCTCACTGTCATTGTTGAACTATGAGGGTAGCTTCTCTACTCTATCACGACAACTGAGAGTGGCTCAATAACTGACAATGAAGGTAGATTTTCCTCTTCCTTGGGGGTAACTCAATTTTCTACTGCAGTCATGTCTCCATGGCCCGACTCATGTACTGCACCATCTGGAACTGGAAGTAACTCAATCTCAAATACATGGACTGTCATACCTTCTCCCTCTGAATATCATACTACATCTCCCTCTTTTAGTGGATCATGGTTGTTCTATAGTTGATCTAATTGGTTGTATTCACGAGCAATGGAACTATTTCTTCAATTTTGGTATTATCATTCCTAGAGGTGTACTGCTCCTCACATGAGCAAATTGGCTTCCTTTGAGCCTTGAATTCCTCTGAGTCCACAATATCCTCATAATCTCTGTAAGATATACTTGGTGTTGGTTACCGATTATTAATATGAAAAACTGAGTCATGCTTCAAACAAATTTTTCTTCCTGTCAAGGTGGCCTCACTGTCCACTGACCAGGTCTTCTCATCGGAAAACTGCAAGACACTGTGAGCCATACATGATGCTGATGCATGACACTGATGAGATTTTGTACCTGGGACAATAGCTTTTAGAATTTTAATGTGCTCGTTTCACCATAGAAAATATTACATTATTGCCTCCCAACCATAGGCACACATGCCATCCCTGAGCACATAAACTATTTCTTGACTCAAAACCTATCTGAAGGGTTCCCAAAACTAGGGAGGGATACCCCAATTATCCAATTAACTTGTTGGGATCCTCTATCAGGAAAAAAACCCAACTACAACAATAATGAATGAATGAATTTAAATGAGACCTTGTTGGATTATCGTACCAGGGATAATCATCCAACAAGCTAGGACAAACTGCTAGGTTCCCAAACTGAGAAAATGACCCAACTTACAAGTATATGCTAAGATCACAACTTCCTTGGACTTAGTGAATAAGGAGATACATTCTTGGAAAATTGTGCAAATAGATAGAGTTCTCGTTCCATGGATAACAAGACTAAATGCATAATGCCATTAAACTTAAAACTAAAATCAAATATGAAAGGTGCATACCTAGAGTGTACATTGTCAGACTGCTTGCTTGATTTGAATGATGTTTGGATGAATAATGATACTTCTTCATAATTTTCACTTGGCCCTCATGACATGAGAAATTATACAATAGTTCTCCAGCTCTTTTAGCACTTGAATTCTAATGAGGGAATAAAATAAATACTGCTATTAATATCACTTGAGATAGATCACGTTCTTCGGAAGCACTAAGTCCTATATCACAAAAGATATGGTTCATTGGAATAATCTTCTTTTGTTCTTTTCTAATCAGGTTCATCTTCTTCTGTGATATGAGCATGATGTCTTTTAAACTTCCTGTTTCTATTATGATCTTTTGCTTGGGGACAATTTCTTGCAATGTGTCCCATTTTCTGGCAAATAAAGCACATGAAGCTTGAGAAATCTTTATGAGATTCTTGTCCTTTATA
Organism: Picea mariana; assembly: GCA_032191745.1. Classification (NCBI taxonomy): domain Eukaryota; kingdom Viridiplantae; phylum Streptophyta; class Pinopsida; order Pinales; family Pinaceae; genus Picea; species Picea mariana. Next base: position 26,130 of record JASDQU010210161.1, read on the forward strand.
AGGATTCTGAGACTTCTTGTGAGAGTGAACTTCTTTCTTGTTCTTTCCTTTACTTGCGTGAGCTATTAGTGATTTATCTTCAGTTCTTTCTATATTTTCTTTTCTTGCCTCTAATATGGATTCTTCTTGAGTATAGTCTTCTCACAATCTGTTGAACTTAGTTAACTTCCTTCTAGAGAAGATTCCTTGAATGAAGGATTCCCAAGAATTTGGGAGACCGTTCAATGTGGTCATCGTTAACTCCACTTCTTCAACTGAGTCTCCAATGGCTTAAAGTTGTTCTTTAATCTGGGAAACCCTTGTGAAGTAAGATTTTATGGTTTTCGAATCTTGCGTCTTCACATTCTTGAGTTGTGTCCTCAAGTTCATTTTCTGATTGATTTTCTTGCCCTTCAAACAGACGTGATAATGCATCCATCATTTTCTTTGGGGTTTTAATGTTGAAACATGAGGAATCAAGTGGTTGTTGATGGAGTTAGAAATGATCCTTTTCTCTTTGATTAGATCCTTCTTATATTTGGCTTTGGCCTCATCTCCCTCTGGCTCTTCAATGTCTTTCTCAACAAAACTTACAAGGTCATTTTCTTCTAGAATGAGAATTACTCTGTACTTACATGCTCGGAAGTCATCGTCTCCTTCAAGTTATTCATCAAGCTTAATACTATTGATATTATGGTAGCTAAGGGAGGTATTTACCTCCACGTGTAAACCTGACAAGGATAGAATACTCCGAGAAGTAAGAAGAAACCCTAATGAGTTGGATAATAACCCTAGAAGACTTGTCGGCTCAAGAAGATAATTTATATTAGGTTATTATCCTCCAAGAGAAGAAGTCAGCCAACAATAATAATATATATTGAATAGACAGATACCCAGAATGAGAAGTCGGCCCTAGCAGTTAGCCAAACTTAGTATAAATACAGGGGGCCAATTCTCATTTTGGCAGGTAGTCTCAAAATTGCAGTGCCCAGTCTTGTGCGCATTGCAGTGCCCAGTCTTGTGCGCAGGTTTGAGGAGAGCTGCCATTGCAGCTGCTGCAACTAGTAGATCATGTTTGGCTTGGACTATCTCTTGGCTAGGGTTTGGACTATCTGATCAGCTCTTGTTGGTGCACTATCCTTGGGGAAAGGTGCGCTACCCTTTGTTTGGCTATCTAGCCTAGGGTTTTCTTCTAAAATGATTCTCTGTCAAGGTTAAGGTGCTTGAAGGGTCGCTTCGGCCTATGGTTAGGTGACAAGGGTATTGTCAATGGTAAAATGAGCACACATCTTTCATATTCTAACAGGTTATGGGCCCACACCTCCTTCATTCAGTCTAAATGCTGGAAGGAAACATAATCGCTAGGATATTGAGCTCGTTGAGGAACTGCCGCTAGGGTTACTAGCAGAAGCAGCTTTCAAGACACTGTCACTAGGGTTACTAGTAGGAGCAGTTGCAGAAACCCTAATCCTCTTGTTGAGGCACCTTAAGTGAATGGATTGACCTAATCTCCGGATAGATCAGTGGGCTCTAGCCTAGCGCATCTCCTGATACTCTCAGCAACCCAAGACGTGAAGTCTGAGTTCGTGGTCAAATCTAGGGTTTGACCAAGTCAAAGTAGCCATGACTTATTCTATGAAGTCAGAGAAAAAATTAGATGGAGCCTCTAACTTCAAAGCATGGAAGACAAGGATTGACCTCATCCTTGCCAAAGAATAAAGTGTTGGATATCGTGAAAGGAAAGATCATGAAACCAGAGTTTGAAGAAGGGAA
>JASDQU010210163.1:4410-18834 GCA_032191745.1 Picea mariana
CAACATCCACCTCTACAGTCTTCCCACCTAACTGGACCGGAAAGACAGGAAGAATACCGTGAGGGCGGAAGGAACGACCGTCAAAAGCAGTCAACATGGTCGACGATTGAGAGAGAGTCGGAAAGCCGAAAGCTTTCCAACATATTAGGGACATCACACATGTAGCAATGCCTTCATCAACAACCACATGTTTGATGGTATACTTTGAGTACCCCACGTGGATTTGGAATTCCCCATGGTAAGGCAAGCGAGGCTTCACATATGTGACGTCAAACTTGATAACTTTCGAGCCACTAGGGTCTAGAGCTCTTAATGCAAATAACAAGGCATTCCTCTGTGAAGGACATGTCTGGAGTACCTCTAGAGTTGACATTGCACAAGGGGTTTGACCCAGGTCCTCAACAATAGAGTAATTCTGGGCGGCTCTAGCATTTGGATTGTGGGTAGAGCGCTTGAGTACTTATTTCGGAATACAAGGTGGTGGCTCTCGTTTTTTGATCTGTAAAGTCATCTCCGAAGGAGGAGGAGGATATTCTAGACCAGGTATAGCGTGTGAAGAACTATAATCTCAATATCGGGTGGCTACATGAACCTAACATCGACCATATTGATACACAAATGGTCACCGTCTTGCGACAACGAGTTTTGACTCCCACTGGCCGCATTTCTGGCGTTTGAGGAGCTTGAGGCCATGTGTTGGTTATGTGGGAAAGGATTTGTCAACACGACGGCGGTAGAGATAATAACCTTGCAGCTTCCGCAAGTTTGGGGCATAAGTGAATAAGGTGATCATTTGTATAAAGCTTACAGGGAAATTTCACCTTACGTCTCTCTTTCTTTCCCTCTCTAGCATTATTATTCGTCTTCTCATTATTACCATTGTCCTTGGGTTTATTATTATTTTTCCCACCCTTATGATTATTATTACATCCTTTCTTCTTATTCCAGCCTGGTTGCTGGTTACCATTTGGGTCGGTCGACGATTGCACGAAATGTACATCCGCCGACTGAGTGGGATTGGAAGACATAGATGAAGCTGGCCCTCATGCAGACTGATTTAGAGACAAATCTTTCAAATGGCTTGTCACCGACTCTGTGGACTTTACATTGGCGGAGCCTACAATGCCATCAACATGAGGTCCGAGTTTTTTTCTAGGGTCATAGGTTGACCTCAGTGCATCCGGAAGAATGTGGTATAACATCCCAGACTGAGCGTATACAAGATCTAACTACTGGGCTTTGAAGATCGCTTCTTCCTCAGTGGTAACCCCAGATGTAGCAACATCCTTCGAGATAGGAGGCTTCAAAGACTTCAGGAACCATTCTAAAAGAAAGGCCGGGGGTATGGAGATCTTAATCAACCTCTTCCATCAACGCCACTCTTGGATATGATTCGAGATATGACTGGTTGTGTCTTGGCGTAAAGTCGACAGAAGTTATAGGCCATCATCGTAACGAACCGACAATTGGAAGTGGTTAAGGAAGACTAACACCATCTGACTTAAGGTCCTATATTCCCCCCTGGGTAGTTCGATATACCATTTCACAACGACCCCAATGAGGGTGTGTTGAAATAATCTTAATCTAATGGAATCATCATTAAGGGAATTCGAGGATCACCATAGGTGAAAGGTAGTAACATGATCACCAAGATCCTTTCCATTCTTGCCTTCGAATTTCAGAATGTCTGAAGGAAGCTTGGTGGGGACGGGGGCCATGTAGGATCATGACACACATGGTCGTTCATCAACTTAGATAAGTCTGGAAGATTAAGTGTGGCCAGAAAAGGGAGACGGGGTTGCGACATCTGGCCCCTAACTCCCTGGAAAGATTGTGTTTGAAGAACTGCAACCCATTCAGGGTTCTGGTAAGCACCATGGCCCTATATGGTATTGTAAGAACCTCCTTTAGGCTGATTCATAAGAGGTTGGTTGGGCATCATTCTAGTGGGAATGTTCTGATGAGGGTTATAAAAATTTCCCCCAGCCAGAGTGGCTCCGGGTTGGGGATTTCCCAAGGTGTGAAACTGACCTCCTCTGGGTGTGAATCCAGAGGATAGAGGTGGATTTGTCATGCCAAACGTGTTGGTCGGAATCGACACCGAGGATGTGAGAGTATAGGAAGAAACTTGAGCATAAGATTGTCCGCTAGGTTGGTTTCTCCACCTAGAAGCAAGAGGGTTAGACCCGGGGTTAAAAGAAGAAGTGCCTCCCATATTAGGAGTAGTTTGAGGGATATGAGAACCACCAAATGAGAATGGAGTATAAGGAGGTGTAGTGCCCCCAAGTCCAATGCTAGCATTAGGGCTAGTAGTTGGGATGGAGTTTGAAAACTGTGAAGTAAAATTTGGCATACCATAGGAAAAAGGACTAGAGGCCATAGGGATGGAYTGAACATTATAGCCCGATGAGTGACCAAGAGACCCAAATGGGTTCGAGGCAAGAGATTGAGCATTCACTATAGGACGGGCAGTAGTAATGATAGGTTCCTCCGGCACTACAACCATTATGGTTGTAGGAGTTGAAGGGGTGCCATTAACTATAGTAGGTGTGGGAGTCGAAGGGATCCCAGTGTTTTGAAGACTCGGTTCAGTACTCATCCTTGTAGAATCACAAGTCTGAATAGTGGATGCGTGTGTACCACGTCTAATAAATCTACGCCTTTTAGAAGGCAAAGAATCAAAATCCAGTGGTAACTGTAACAAGCGACGAGACCAGCGAGGATGTTGGTATGACTCCACGATGATTTAACACTCAAGATACAAAAAATAAATCCTAGGGCCAACTAGTAATCAAAGAGCACACCAAAAGTCAAATGACCAATATGCACACAAACAGGGTAAAGTGGCTGAAAGGGGCCTCCCTCCCTAAAGAAAGTATGTCTCTCCCAAGAGGGGCCTGAGACTCCCTACTAAAGATCGGAGGTAACATAATCAATTATAAGGGCCCTCGTCGGCTTAACAATCAGCCGGTCAGATCCCTCGGAGAGGTAATCCTCCATAAAGGTTGTGTGTTGTCCAAACCTTATCTGATCGAGGGTACCTGCAGAATAACCTCTGCAAGTAACCTATGTGGCACCTAATTCAAGCAACTAAGCAACCAATGTATAATCGATGCACATGCGAGCAATTGTAAGTCAGGTACACTGTATGGTCAGGGTAGAAAATCCCAAAACCTTAAAAGCACCGCCTCTCACGGAGGTAAGGGCACTAGCAAGATCCTTAGATACGAATTGATCCCCAGAAATATCTCTGACGCTAAGAAGGTATCGGGGGGATATCCCTTCAACCAACCTCGTGCGACCTCGTGATTAACTCCGGTGTAAGTGGAGCCTCCTAATATTACTAATTATACAATAGATTTCTCCACTCCCCTAGTTAGACACATATGTTGATTTAATAGCCTTGGAGAAGTTTACTCACAAAATCCTATTCCAAGGCACTAAATCCTAAGCTAGTTTGTGTGCCCTAGAAAATAAAATTGTGACTAATCAATTTTAAATTATAGCGTTAATTTTAATGGCTGTGCTTACTCAAAAATGTATGGTAGTGAAACTCATGATGTTATGACTCAACAAGTATTTCCATTGTCCTTGGTTTTATTATTTTTTTTCCTACCCTTATGATTATTATTACATCATTTCTTCTTATTTCTGCCTGGTTGCTGGTTACCATTTCGGTCGGTCGACGATTGCATGGAATGTACATTTGCCGACTGAGTGGGATTGGAAGACACAGACGAAGTTGGCCCTCCGGCAGACTGGTTTAGAGACAACTCTTTCAAATGTCTTGTCACCGAGTCTGCGGAATTTACATTGGTGGAGCCTACAATGCCATCAACATGAGGTCCGAGCTTTTGTCTAGGGTCATAGGTTGACCTTGGTGCATCCAGAAGAATGTGATATAACATCCTAGACTGAGCATATATAAGATCTAACTGTTGGGCTTTGAATATCACTTCTTCCTCAATGGTAACCCCAAATGTAGCAACATCCTTCGAGATAGGAGGCTGCAAAGACTTCATGAACCATTCTAAAAGAAAGGCCGGGGGTATGGAGGTCTTAATCAATCTCTTCCATCTATGCCACTCCTGGATATGATCTGAGATATGAGTGGCTGTGTCCTGGCGTAAAGTCGACAGAAGTTATAGGCTATCATTGTAACGAACCGACAATTGGAAGTGGTTAAGGAAGAATAACACCATCTGATTTAAGGTCCCATATTCCCCCTTGGGTAGCTCGATATACCATTTTGCAACGACCCTAATGAAGGTGCGTTGAAATAATCTTAATCGAATGGAATCGTCATTAAGGGAGTTCAAGGAGCACCATAGGTGAAAGATAGTAACGTGATCACCAGGATCCTTGCCATTCTTTCCTTCGAATTTTGGAATGTTCGAAGGAAGCTTGGTGGGGACGGGGGGCCATGTAGGATCATGACACACAAGGTCGTTCATCAACTTAGACAAGTTTGGCAGATTAAGCGTGGACAGAAAAGGGAGATGGGGTTGCGGCATCTGGCCCCAAGCTCTCTGGAAAGATTGTGTTTGAGGAACTGTAGCCCATCCAAGGTTCTGGTAAGCACCATGGCCCTGTCCAGGATTGTAAGAGCCTCGTCCAGGCTGATTCATTAGAGGTTGGTTGGGCATCATTCCAGTGGGAATGTCCTGATGAGGGTTATAAAAATTTCCTCCAGCCAGAGTGGCTCTAGGTTGGGGGTTTCCCAAGGTGTGAAACTAACCTCCTCTGGGTGTGAATCCGAAGGATAGAGGTGGATTTTTCATGCCAAACGTGTTGGTCAGAATCGACACTAAGGAGGTGAGAGTATAAGACAAAACTTGAGCAAAATCTTGTTCGCTAGATTGGTTTCTCCACCCAGAAGCAAGAGGGGTAGACCCAGGGTTAAAAGAAGGAATGCCTCCCATATTAGGAGTAGTTTGAGGGATATGAGAACCACCAAACGAGAATGGAGTATAACGAGGTGTAGTGCCCCCAAGTCCAATGCTAGCATTAGGGCTAGTAGCTGGGATGGAGTTTGAAAAATGTGAAGTAAAATTCAGCATACCATAGGAAAAAGGACTAGAGACCATAGGGATGGATTGAACATTATAACCCGATCAGTGACCAAGAGACCCAAATGGGTTCGAGGAAAGAGATTGAGAATTCACTATAGGATGGACAGTAGTAATGATAGGTTCCTCCGATACTACAACCATTGTGGTTGCATGAGTTGAAGGGGTTCCATTAAATATAGTAGGTGTGGGAGTCGAAGGGCTCCCAATGTTATGAAGACTCGATTCAATACTCATCCTTGTAGAATCACAAGTTTGAACAGTGGATGTGTGTGTACCGTGTCTAATAACTCTATGCCTTTTAGAAGGCAAAGACTCGAAATCCGGTGGTAACTGTAACAAGCGACAGGACCGATGGGGACGCTGGTCCGATTCCACGATGACTTAAGACTCGAGATACAAAAAATAAATCCTAGGGCCAACTAGTAATCAAAGAGCACACCAAAAGTCAAACGACCAATATGCACACAAACAGGGTAAAGTGGCTGAAAGGAGCCTCCCTCCCTAAAGAAGGTATGTCTCTCCCAAGAGGGGCCTGAGACTCCCTGCTAAAGATCAGAGGTAACATAATCAGTTATAAGGGCCCTCGTGGGCTTAACAACCAGTTGGTCAGATCCCCCCGGAGAGGTAATCCTCCATAAATGTTGTGTGTTGTCCAACCCTTATCTGACCCAGGGTACCTGCAGAATAGCCCCTGCAAGTAACCTATGTGGCACCTAATTCAAGCAACTAAGCAACCAATATATAACCGATGCACAAGCGAGCAGTCGTAAGTCAAGTCCACTATATGGTCAGGGTAACAAAGCCCAAAACCTTGAAAGCACCGCCTCTCATAAAGGTAAGGGCACTAGAAAGATTCCTAGATACAAACAGATCCCAAAAAATATCTCTGACACTAAGAAGGTATCAGGGGGATATCCCTTCAACCAACCTCGCGTGACCTTGTGATTAACTCCGGTGTAAGAGGATCTTCTTGATATTACTGATTATACAATGGATTTCTCAACTCCCCTAGTCATACACATATGTTGATTTAATAGCCTTGGAGAAGTTTACTCACAAAATCCTATTTCAAGGCACTAAATCCTAAGCTAGTTTGTGCACCCTAGAAAATAAAATCGTGACTAATCAATTTTAAATTATAGCGTTAATTTTAATGGCCGTGCTTACTCAAAAAGGTATGGTAGTGAAACTCATGATGTTATGACTCAACAAGTAAAGTAAATATGAATACAATGCAAAGTCATAACTTCAATTTTCAATGAATGATATGTTTTTTAAAACAAATGAAATTTTCAATTTCAACTCTGCAATTATGAAGTAAAAATTCAATCTTTCTTTACATGCATTAAGCTAATGACAAAAACTCAAAAGATAAAAAATGCCAAGCAATGCAAAATGCCTAACATTTTTATATTTTCAATATAAGAAAAATGAAAATGCATGGATTGAACAACAACTTGATATATAAAAACTCTACTGTGTATAGAAAGAGACAACTCAAGTAGAATACCAAGAAGCAAGACACCCAACCCAATGTACAAAAATAATCAAAATGAAAAGCTGATGAAAAAGACTCCGCCCAAAAATCCAACCAAAGATAGGTTTCCTGTCATCCCACAGACACTTAACAGTCACTACAGAGACCCAAGAAGACTCAACAATCATCAAAACCTACCCAACAACCACCAAACCCAGCCAACAAGAAAAAGAGGTTGATGTACGCGACTGTTCAAGGAAACAACGCGTATGTACACAACTTGTAGAAGGACAACACATGCATATACACGACTGCCAAGAAAAAAACCGCGTATATGTTTCAAAAGACACAACTAGGCAAATGAGAAGGCTAAAAGACTCAGACCTAGAGTGATAGAGGCTGTTAAGCAATGATACAACAAGAAACACAATAGGAACGAGAGAAATCTAAGGAGAAAAACACTCCAAACCCTAAGAAAGAAGATTCAATCCCCATTATGGTCACCAATTTTGTAACGAGGAAAATATCTCTATGGCTAGTGTAAACCACAACAGACAGAAATGACTGCAGAAATCAACTCTATTCTCAAGTATATATAAACAAACATGCTAGCAAGACAAGATAAAAGTCCTACCTCGTCCAGACGTTCGATGGAGTCCACCGTTGAGCACTTGACCCAAAGGAATATACCTGCAACTAGTCCTCAAAAACTAAGAAAAGCAAACATATTGTGATAATATATGATGTTAGCACATTGAATAGCATAATCCATTAATATACATAACAAATACGCCCATGGAATAATAATTCAAATATTTGCAAGATATCAATTGGACAGGAAAAGAGTATTTCTATTAATATATGATTAGCAGAAGTGTAAAAGTTATAGACTTCCGAGAAACTAGGTTCCTTCCAGTTGGGCCTCCACCACTTCAATCCTCCACCAAAGGCAAGCTCATAGAAGAGAGACAATGAAGTTCTCAATCAATAAGGGAAGAGCTTGGGGGTTGAACACTGTGTTCAGACTTAAAGGACAAAGGGATGCATACTAGATATGAAGTGAATAATTTCTCCAGAGTAACTTTTCTCTCAAAGTTGGATTCTTTCTCCTTTTTCCATAGCTTGGAACTGGCCCATTTATAGCCTTCAAATGGAATTGAAGGGCTGATTCAGAACGTTTCCAGTATATGGAAGGCCAAAGATCACAGATCTCCTGTCGTGACATGGAAACCCAACACCATTTTTAATTTTTGGGCACAAATCCCGATGTAGGCAGGTTGTAGTGGTGCAACCTTCGTATACGCATGTTGTATAGTAGGCAAGGTGCATACATGTGGAAATAATGTATTTTTTAGCTTTGGGATTTGCAAAAAGGGATGAAAAGTCTGCACAGGGAAATGGAAAAAGGCCCTCTGTGCAAGATTGCATAGGTTGAGGCAAATCTTGCTATAACAAAGAGTGATGTGTTATGATAGCCACGTGTCAAAGTGCCAAGTCAACATGGTATACAAAGAAGGGCTAGAGGAAGTAATGATGTCATAGTCATGTTGGTGCTACATCATCTGTTACGTCCACGTTGTCAAGATGATGTGTTGTGACAACTTGGCAGTCAGGGTGATGTTAGGATTCTAGCGTGGTAGCTAGAGTATCCCAAAGGATGACGTGTGTGATATTTTGTTAGTACGAAACAAAAGTAGGCCCCAGTTGGACGTGGAGATCATATGACATCGTATCAAATATGAACCATTGATCTAGGTAGTGAAGTAGATCTCCATCATTCATTAGAGAGGCTCTTGTCGAAGTAGATTGTGTTACCTACAATAGAGTTGCTTTGACGACAAGGACTCTGAGAATGATTGTGAGTCGTTGATTTCAGACTCCAACGAGAGATCCAGACCATAGGTTGGCATACATGCGAGATGCGTTCTCATTCGTAGATCAACGTGGGCCCCACTTAACTTTCTCATGAGCATTTAAAGCGAAGGGATAACCATTATGTAGGTTGAAGGAGCAAAGCAATCAACATCATTGATCTTGACCCTTCAAGAACAATTGGATCGATTGGAGTACGGGCTATAAGAGAGGTTATGATCAGAGTGGAGTTGATAGATAGGTTCTGATGAAGAGGATTCCGAGATTCAATGATAACCATTGATCAACGATCAGATGATTGCTGAGCGACGAAGTCATGTCGAGTGTTTATACACCTTGATTGTCCCGATATGAAGGAAATCAATTTGATGGACACAATTTATCCAAGGACAGATTTGACGACTTCTATGTGTCGAGGTGTTGCTGAGTGTTTCAGACTCCCACTGGTCCCAACATTGGTGAATAGATCAATGATTGAGGTCTAATGTTGGCCCTGATCCCATGGTTGTTGAGTTTTGAATCTTGTGAGCAGACTGTGCATGAAATCAAGGGGAAGCTTGCTATTTTTGAAATATTTTGATAGCTTGCTTTTGAGGAAGAAGCAAAGGGTGTTGGAGCCGACCTGAAACTTCATATGTGGACACACGATTGAATGCACAAGCTGTATAAAGAAAGTGCCCAAATCTATTTTTGGGAGGGAGGAGATTTAATAGGAAGTGGAGGAATGATCTCTGTGAGTATGAGGCTCTCGAGTGTGAGAACAATTGTGCGAGAATTGGAAAGCTCAGGTTCTGAGGCCAACGAGAAAGGTTGGAAGTAATGAAGATGATTTGATGTTTGAGCACCTAAGAATGAAGCATGTTGGAGAGGTCAAGAGAATATTCTAAAGTAAAAAAGAAAAAAGGAACATACGTGTTTTAGGGTGGCAGGGTGGTGCAAGGGAGGGGATTGGTGTCCCCTGCAGGTTGGTTCCTGCAAATACTGCAGATGCAAGTTGGTGCCTGCAAATATAGATGGGTTGGTGCTCATCCAAGGGGACTAGTGTCTCTTGTAGGTTAGTGCCTACAAACAATATTGCCGAGTAGGTTCTCAGTCAAGGAGATTGGTGTCTCTAGCAGGTTGGTGCCTGCAAACATTGAAACAATAGGTTGGTGTCTACAATTTTTTATAAAATATTTTTTTGTGGTTTTCTCCCATTTGGGTTTCCATGTTAAATATTTGTGTACTGTGACTTTGCACTGATCTATGTTAATATGGTTAATTCTCTGCGATGTTTATGATTAATCATGTAATGACCAGTTAGAGTGGTAAAGAGAAAAAGTGAAAAATATGTATAATACTAACTCATGCCCCCCTCTCAGCTAATGAATGATTGATGAATGGTTAAATAWAGTAAWMATKATCTAATACTGATTCACCCCCCCTCTTAGTATAGGCATAAATTCAACAACAAAAAATGGCATGATCAACTAGGAATTTGCGCRGGAGCTTGGATTGAGTRTGTTACTCTACAACCACATTGAAGCAATGTGAAACAAGTTTAGAGTTGTGGATCCTAATAAAATMCCCAAGATGTATCATTTCAMTACTAATGTGCCACTCAACGAGTGGGTTTTAGTAGATGGGAGMAAATCAAACTATCAATACCACCTCTATGATGTGTCACTTCATATTGTGATGAGAGTGGAAGAATACATTCCTTACTATCTATATCCCCATTATGATCCCAAGAGGGTGAACATCACTTCCATTTCGACAAGGGAGGTTAAACATGGGTCAAATTTTATTGTCTATTTTCCTCTTACGAGGAGGTCAAGTGAGAACATAACTTTTAATGCATACACCCCTCAACCATGCACAATTTTTCCATGAACCAAAGAATGCTCTCTCTTGTATCCAAATCCATTTTCAAGGGGAAGGGTGGGTATTTAATTTGTTTGATAGCTCCACCGAGTGTGGTGGTGACTCCTTTGGGGTACTACCCACTCACCATTGTGAATGGAGGTGTGCACTTCATCAATAAGAGTGGGGATTTAGGAAATTTATCACCGACAAAACTTTATTAGTCATTCATGGCAATGTAGAGATGAGGTGATACCATGATATTGCACCAAAATTTATTCATTTCTTTTACAATTATTACTTGATTTCCTATCTAGTATATATTGTTACCATTAATAATAGAATTATTTTGTTTCAACATTGTTGGTATTGGTGTGGAAGAAAAAATGAAGGGTTAAGTGACTAAGAAAGAAAAAAGTAGATGAGTTGATAATACTTGAGATTTTTAAATTCATAATACTTGGGAAGAGCTATTATGTAATATATTTACAAGTAACCATGTCATTGCTACGTGAATGACATATTTTGAATGTTTAAGTCACTACCTTAAATCCATATTTAACCTTCAAATCCCTATTTAAATGGAGAATTATGTTGATATTTCTCTTCTTCATAACCATCCAATAAAAAAAAATCCCTATTTAAATGGAGAATTATGTTGATATTTCTCTTCTTCATAACCATCTAATAAAAAAAAATTAATGTTAAGAATCCATGTTTTTTGTTTCCAAAAAATTCTTTTATATACTTTATTTATTTGATTATGACATTAAAATACATTTGATAGAATTTGGATTAATGGTTTAATTAAATTTTTTTGATTTTTTATTATTATTAAATGAAAAATAATGTTTTTTTTTCATCTTGAAATATTAATTTAAAATACACTCAATCACTTTTTATTTTTGATAATTTTTTATAATTGATCTTGCTATTTGTATAGTTATCAATTATATAATCATACAATATGCAAAACTAGCTTGTATATTTGACAATTGGTCATAACTTACAATTTGTATAGTTATCACTTGTATATTATTAGGGGACCACCTTGTATATTTCATAATTGGTCATGATCTTACAGTTTGTATAATTATCAATTATATATTATTATATGGAGAACTACCTTGTATATTTCATAATTGGTCATGATCTTACAATTTGTACAATTATCATTACAATTTGTATAATTATCATATATATATTGTATATTATTATTTTTACATTTTTATATGTATAATTTTATTCTAAAAACATAAGACCATGATCAAACTTAAGAACATAATTTTCTTAATTAAAAAGAAATTGATATGTATAATTTAAACTTTAAAAACATGACCAAACTTAAGAAAAACTAGTGACACTGTGTATATATATGGAAGTGGTGTTTCCAACATTTTATTTCATATTTGTAATAACGTCCAACTTAAACTAGTAGGTTGGGATAGAATAAATCACCATTATATATCATTATACCAAGTAAACTTGCAAAGTTGTTGAATAATTTTAATTACATAATTTTTTTTCTTTTTCCACATAAAAACAAATTTTATATCTAACTAATTACCATTTACATAAAACTCTAATTAACATGTACATAAAACTCTATGGTTCAAGAGAGTTTACTAAGAGGAAATGAAGACTTTAAGTTGATGGGGGAAGTGAGCAATTCTAAATTAAAATACAACTAGCACGCGTGAATGTCTTTCCCAGCCTTGAACTTCGACTACAACAGAGAGGACCGATATCTAATACAAGGAAGTTTCTGCCCCCATTTTTGTAACGTGTCTGCAACAATCACATATAGAGTATACCCCAACATTCATCATAATAAAGAAATCAGGTTAAACATTAGCTGGTAAAATAAAAATGAAAACTTATCCACATATAGAGTATACCCCAACATTCATCATAATAAAGATATCAGGTTAGAAATTAGGTGGTAAAATAAAAATGAAAACTTTATACTTGCCAACAAGTGTTTGTTATATTTACTTAGCAGCAGCTTAACGAAATCTGGAGCACTTGTAGTCTTGTGGAAGGTGGTATTCTCTAAATAGTTAAGACCAAAATCATTGCCACCACTGCTAATGACATACAGGGATAGATAGACTTTCACTTTATTATCTCCTCCAAGTTTTTGTCCCGGATTCGAAGAATAGTTGGCAAATTGGCGTATTTGGAGACTTAAAGGGATGATATTCTGCAACAACGGGATGATATTGGAGCGTTAAAATTTAAGAAGACGTAAAGTTAACCAGACCATTAAGATTGAACATCTATTTTGGCACTCACCCTTTGTTTACCCGTAGAGTCCAGTATTTCGCTCGATCCAGATGCAAAATTAACACCATTAATGAAATCTGCCTCTGGCTCCAGATATGTGGGTGGGGAGAGCATTCCCAACCTCAAGTTATCAGATGTACAGGAAAAACCCAGACATAACCATAACAATAACAATCACAATCTGGAAAACCCACATAACCATAACAATAACAATCACAATCTAGAAAACCCAAACACGAAAAACATACAATAACAATCTGAATATCTCAAATAACACTAAGATGGTGCTGGGAATGAAATTATTGTTACCAACATCTAGTAGAGAATCCAAAAAACGAAGATGGTGCTTGAATCCACTTTTATAATGGTCAAACACTGTGAATGCATTTGTTTAAAAAAATAAAAGAACCGCACTCATAGGAAACTAATTGCCGAAATTTTATAGATGTTACCTCGCCTGGCTTGATGCTTTGCTTTGATACCCTTTTCCCATCTTGTTCTATCGATTTTACTCCGAACTCATTGAAATGGAGAATGCATGGGAGGGTCGTGCCATAACAAGCTAATTTTTATTTATGTTTAGGAGGTGGGAAAAACGTGGGATGGTTCGGAGAATGCGTGCGCAAGTCGTGGCATCAGACGAAGAATGCGTGGGCAGGTCGCAGGTCAGCATAAGGAGCTGGGAAAACGGTGTGTAAGAGGTGAAATGGTTTAGAGAATGCATGGGCCTAAAACGTGCTAGGTTGTTGGCATGAGACCCTTCAGACTCCATAAACCAATGCTTATCCCCAACCTGAAACATGTGCAGTACTTTTTAATGACATGAACGTGGTTGTATAGATATTAATTATTCATAATCATTTAAATGTGGTAATTATATATCCTTACAATAATTTTATAATGTGATTAGGTAAATGTAAAAAAGTAAACATGTTCACTGATGCTTTCATAAATGCAAGGAAGTTATGAACAATAAATCAGAAATTAGGATTTAAGGTTAAAAGATCATTAATTGTGCCTATTGCCAATAAATATATGCCTTTCAGCTTAAATATAGCTTAAATATGATAAAGAGTGAAAAGTTTTTTTTTAACATTAAATGTTGAAGGAAATTCACCAATACTTCTCCATTTCATAAATGGTATAAGTGCTAAACCACATCCTAAAGACACTAGAATCAAACTTGTAACCACTCTCCATACCAAAAACTCCATACCAAAAGAGTATACCCACGTCTCACCAACTATACGTAAAGTAAAAAGTAGAAACTTACGAGAACCTTCTCATTCGAATTCAATTACCATGTGATCTTTCTATGGCCAGTTATGATGGCACGATATTCTTTCATTGTGGAACTCAAGATTTAAAATTGTGTTTTAAGTATATTTGGCTTTTCGAGAAGCTACGAGGAATAACAAAGTTCAAATGCTACTAACCTCACACGTTTATGCACCTCATCTTTGATCTTTCGGGTCTAGAGTAATTCCCCCCAACTGCCAGATAATAATGACAGGGAACACGTCTAGCAGCTTCAGGGCCTACCGCATTTATCAATTCAGATGTTTGGTATCGTTCGCGGGGCCTACCAGACATCAATTCACAGGTTGGCTATGCCTCCACTCTGTAATTTCTTTGCATTTTTGGAAAAAAACTCACAAACGCGGTGAGGCTAGTCAGACAGCCAGAAGCAAAACACTGAGAAATGGCTGGATATTTACGGATCCCCACAAACAAGAAAAAGACGGTCAGCGTTGGCGTTCTCATTCTCACGCATTTCACATGGCAGCGTATCTCTTTCTAAAATCCAAGCATTCTACCTCAGCTGAGACGTGTGCAACCTGTCTTTCTCCATGCAAGAACGCTATATATACATTC
>JASDQU010210166.1:0-17815 GCA_032191745.1 Picea mariana
CCAATATTTTACAAGATTTTATAATTCAGTGAAATATTCGCCAATATTTTACAAGATTATATAATTGACTAAAATATTCGCCAAAAAATTATATATACATTTTATATTATTGATAAAATAGCCCTCAATTTTTCCTATGTATCATGGGGATTCGCCCATTTATTATACATATAAAATTAGGGGGGGTTCTTAAAATCACCCCTGGGATACATCTCTTGGTCCAACTTTCAATGGATCATTTTCATTAATGCTTAAAGTGTCAAAGTCAGTGTTTTACAATGCTTAGAATGAGAAATAGATTTCTTCAATGGCTCCAGAATGTCCAAAAACCCCTAGTTGGGCTCTTTTTGCACCTAGTTTAGCCAAAACCTGAGTTGGAATCACTCCCTAGAATTTTCTCCCAATTCTTTGTTGTCTCTACTTACCAAAAGGCACCCAGAATGAATGAACCTAGCCTCTGTGTGTTTTTCGTGCCAAAAATTCAGCATGCACACGCATCCCGCAAAAACTAAAAAATTGTCGAACCGTTAACTCCATTAGCATCTCCATGGGTGAAGGTCGTGGTGGTGTGGCCCCCATGTGGTCAGGAACTAAACTATTTTCCCGCTCCCCTACTGGCAATCTGTTGAAACTTTCCCACATTTTTGGTGGTCATGTGGAGGATGCGTGGTATGGGTCGAACCAAGGGCTAACCATCGAAACCCCATGTGTGAGTGTTGGGTTATGGTTATGTGGTAATTCATATGGAAGGGTTGAGCTAAGGGTTGGGGCTTAGCCCCGACCCTTTCCGCATCCAAAATAAATCTTATTCAATTTTAAATTAAAGTTTGAAGCATATGGGGTAAGGAACACCGTGCAGGCGGGCTGGTATCCCAGCCCTTGCCAAGTTACTCCCAATGTTGGAGGTCTTGGGTTTGACCCCCATGGACTCTAACAAACCTTTTAAACCATCAACCAAATATGGGGTGCCACATGACGGCCCCTGGTTGGGCCATGTGGCACCTTCCCATTCGTTCCGTGCATTCCATGTGTCGACCATCCATTGGTCGACGTATGTGCCAATCACCTGCCACATCAAGTACGATCACTTTCCAGGCCACCAATACGATCACCTTCCATGTCACCATTACAGTCACCTTCCACATCATCAGTATGACCATGCCACGTCAGCATTGTATGGACTATACAGTTAACAAAATTTTGTTTGTTTGGCAAAGTCGAAATAATGTGATATCTCTCGCATACAACATCTTTTTGAATCCATTCAAGTTGCATTGGGATCATGAAGATGAGGCCTACGCATGAGTCCATTTTGAAGCAATTCTAAGCACTTTGATTTTTGAGCATATTTTGATCCCTTGGATCACTCCTCCCCATTGGGAAGCTTTTGGACCTCAAAAATACTACTTTCAGTCTATCTGAAGATGAGGGTATAGCTACCTCACCTTTCCAACCTAAATCCATTTGGCCTTGCTTGTATTTGTGCCTTTAATACCAACTCAAGGTTATTCCACATTCGCTCGTTTTGAGGTTCTAATATTCCTATCAAGGATTGTATCTTCATGCAGTTCTGAAAGATAGTTTGGCGAGAAATCATCTATAGAAGGAGTCTAAACATGCTCTCTTTGATCATCAATCAAAGGAGGCTCACACAATCTCAAATTATCAACATTGAAAGTTGCACACATTTTCATATAAGGAGGCAAATCCAAACGAAAGGCATTGTTACCAATCTTTTCAAGAATCTTGAAAGGTCTAGTTGGTTTCAGTTTTTTACCTTCTCTTTTAAGCCTCTCTTTGCTAATGTAAATCCAAAATTCATCTCCAAATTGGAAATTGTGATCAACACGATGCTTTTCATGGCTCTTTTCCAACTGTTCTTGTACCATTTGATGCACCAACTAAATTTGTTCAATGAACTTCTTTTCTCTATCAATGTCATATTGACCATCAATAGCAATATCTTTCTCAAAGATAAAATCTAAAGGATATTTTGGCAAATAACCAAAACATGCCTCAAATGGAGATGTTTGAGTTGAAGAGTGCTTAGCCTGGTTGTAATCATGTTGAATGTAGTGTAGGAGCTCATCTCAAAGCTTAGGATGCTTGCTACAATAACCACGAAGAGGATGTACTACTATTCTATTCACCACTTTTGTTTGACCATCGGTTTGTGGATGAAAAGTTGTGCTCTTTTTCATCTTGTTGTTCATGAGTGCCCATAATCTTGACCAAAAGTTCCCAATAAATCGAGAATGTTGAACAGAAATAATGGATTTGGGCAACCCAAAATGTACCCAAACATGCTGAAAGAACATTTGTGTCGTTTGCTCAATTGTAACCTGCTTCTTACAAGGCATCAAGATACACATTTGGCTGAAACATTCAACCACAACATAAATATAATCATGATTCTTTTTATACATAGGTAGACCTCCTACAAAATCAATGGAAATTCTTTCCCAAGGACGAGAAGGAACCGGAAGTGGAGTATACAAACCCAACTTTCTATTTCTAGGATTACTGGTAGCACATAAGGAACATCCTCTTACATATCTTGAAACACTTTCATTCATTTTAGGCCAATAACAATACCTTTGCAAATTAGCCACCATCTTTCCTACACCAAAGTGGCCAGCAATAAGAGAAGAATGAGCTTCCCTTATGATGTTGACTCTTTCACCCTTTGGAATACATAGCTTGCCAAGATGATACAAAAGCTTATCATGCACATGGTAATCCAATTCCTCAACTTGGTTAGAATGACACAAAGCTTCATAAACCTCTTTAAAATCAACATCCAAAGCATAATGTTCAACATAACTCTCATGCATGGTATAATTATGCTTAAGAATAAATGAAGCACTAACAATAGGCCTAGAAAGCATATCAACAACTTTGTTATAAATGCCTTTCTTATAGCTTATAACCAAGTAGAATTGTTGTATAAAACCAATCCATCTGAAGTGCCTTGCTTGTTGTACCTTTGTTTGTGATTGTAAGTATTGCAATGGTTGATGATCTATGTGAATGATAGTTTCTTTTCCCCACAAAGAATGTTTCCATTTTTTCACACTTTGCACCAATGCATACAACTCCTTATCATAAGTAGAATAGTTAATCACAACACCATTAAAAGTTTCAAAATGAAAACAAATGGGCTTACCATGTTGCAACAAGACTTCTCCCATTACATAGTTGCTTGAATATGTTTGGATATCAAATGGCTATCTCAAATTAGGAAGTGAAAGAACTGGAGCTGAACTAATCGTCTCCTTCAATGCATCAAAAGATTTTTGTTTCTTGCCTCCCCATTGGAAAACTTGCTTGATGCTTGTCACTGCATGTAATGGAGTTGCAATTGAAAATAAGTTGGCAATAAACTTTCTCCAATATTGGGCTACTCCCAAAAAGCTTCTTACCTATGTCACATTCTTGGGCTTGGGCCAATCCAAAATGACTTTGACCTTGGAAGGATCAATTTCCAGTTCTCCTCCTCCAACAATATGTCCCAAGTAAACAAGTGAGGTCTTTCCAAACTCTCATTTAGACAACAAAAAAAAAAAACTTTCTTTAAGACTTCCAAAACTTTCTTTACATGCATAACATACTCTTCACGAGATTTACTAAATATGAAAATGTCATCCAAGTAGACAATCACACAATCATCAAGAAAAGGCCTTAAAACATCATTCATGACTCTCATAAATGTAGTAGGAGCATTACAAAGTACAAATGGCATTACCATCCACTCAAACAAACCTTTCTTTGTTTTGAAAGTTGTCTTCCATGTGTCTCCTTCAACAATCCTAATTTGATGATATCCACTTCTCAAATCCAACTTAGTAAAATACTTAGCATCTTTCAATTGATCAAGAAAACCATCAATTATAGGAAGATGATAACGATTCTTTACCGTAATCTTGTTCAAGGCCCTGAAATATACACACATGGGCCATATACCATATTTCTTTGGCACTAAAACAATTGGTGATCCACATGGTGATGTGCTTGGTATGATGACCCCTTTGTCAAACAACTCTTGGATTTGATTTTCAATTTCAGCGTTCTCCATGACTGACATCCTGTACATACCAATGTTTGGAAGAGGAAAATCTTGTTACAATTGTATCTCATCTTGGATAGCCCTTTTTGGAGGCAATTGTAGTGTCCCCAAGGCCAAGTCCCATTGTAAACCATGTTCTGAAAGGAATTGTAATTATGTTTTATAGGTTGGTGAGCCAAGATTTTATAAGCTAGTGGCTTATGTGTTTGTTAGGTCAGGGAGCCTAAGTGTTGAAGGCCAGGAGCCTGCTGTTGTATATGTAATCATGCAGAACATTTAATAAAATTGTAAACACCGCCAGGTGCAGACCGACCATGATGAATGAGTGATGGGGGACTAAGCATCCACAGAGTGGGCAAGGGATTAGGGGCTGGAAGGTGGGAAAAGGGGCTAAGTGTCTAGACTAGGGGGCTTAATCCTGGGAATAGTATTTTATTATTATTCCAAAAGAACATGTGCCATTTATATTTTTATCCTAAGTTCCAAACCATGAGGAAGGTGATGCGTGCTGGGTAAATGCATGCAGCTTCCAGGGCGACAAGTGTCAGCCCCGACCCATGCAAATAAAATGGCCAAGATGAGCCACGAGAGGGGATCCGCCTCCATTCTACCCGACTGCTTGAATGCATATGGAGCTCTGGGTAGTACGACTGACCTGACCTCTGCAGAGGAATCCTCGTGCATCCCTGAGAGTCGAAAATCCCGTGTTGTCTTTGATAATCTATGTGCATCCTCTGTCTGACTGATTGAACCTATGCGTGGAGGCTCTATCCCGAAGCCGTGACCCTGAACCAGTTTGCCATTGCTGAGCCTATGGGAAGGCCCGTGCCCGTTTTCCCGTTGGTCGTGTGGCCACGCAGTGCTGGACTATGTGGGGAGGGGTCGGTTGTTGGCCTGTGAGCAATTCTCTCCAGGAGAGAGAGTGTGCAGAGGAAGGAGAGAACTCCTGGAAGGAACCCTATAGCTGCCACAGAGCTTGGAGACTTCTGGTCCGGTCTGTTGCTGTAACCCAAGGCAAGGGAGGTTAGCAGTCGAAGGACTGTTCAGGTGACAAAGAAGGTGTATACTCCTGGGGTGGAACAGGCATGTGGGGAATGAGGGTCTGTGGGCAGTGAGCGAGAGTGGTTCCTGGGAGAGAATCCCTTCCTTGTGGTTGTGTGTTGTTTTCCCTGTAACCTCAGCCTAGACTAGGATTCCTTGTCTTGGGGTGGAACTTAGTCCCAGCTCAGGGGTGACCCACTGCTGAGATGATGAGCAGTGCAGTCTAAGGCTGGGAGGTTCGTGGAAGGCCTGCACTTGGTTGGTGGAATCTACCACTGTTAAAAGATAAGTATCTGATTATGCTTTAATCATGTTTTGCATGATTGTGCTGCTTATGTTATCATGAATTCCGTTGTGTATATGAATTAATATTAAACGCTATTGATTGTTAATTATAGCAGTAAATAATATGTTTACTCTGATCTTAAATGCATTTCTTTGCTTAAATGCATGTGGATTATATAATGCCTGTATGAGTTATGTACAAAGGGGTGTTATATTTTTCTTTTAAGAGCGATTAAGCCCTGGTAGCAGAAAAGGTGCGCTACAGTTTGGTATCAGAGCCAAGGTTTCGACACTGAGCCTAGATGGGCTAGTGGAGCGGTCTTTTGACTGAGAGTGAGAGGGGAAATTGGGTCTAGAAGGCCAATTTTGGACCCTTGTTTGCTCCGAAGTGTCAAGGAGTTACTTGACGATTTTTTTTAAAGCTCCGGAGGTTTAGCTGCGTGTGAAACCGTAGCTGGTGTGGTCTATGGCCACGGGGAGATAGGTCTCCACACCAATAGTGTTAGAACCTTAGGATCTGTTTGGGAGGGAAGGTAAACCCTCGTGACTGTCAGATCTAGAGAGTGTGCACAAAGTTTAAATCCCTTTTGAAATGCACAGGAGAGTGGGAATCGTGATACGCGAAATCCCGAAAACCCGAAAAACCATGGAGATCTACGTGGTAGATCTGGGAGGAAGGCTCGACCGTTAGATCGGGCGGAGTCGCGCTCGGGTTAGTCGTGAAACCTTTAAGATTTCGCAAAAATAAGAATTTCGGAAGTCGAGGGTTGGAAAGGAGAGTGAAACAAGAATCCACAAGTATCGAAACCCGAAGTCCCGAAGTCCCGAAAACCCAAGAAGATCTACACTATAGATCGTAGGAAGGTAGTTGACCGTCTGATTCGGAGGAAGAGTAAACCGAAAATTTTGGGATTTCGACAGATGGAGGTTCAAGATGTGGGGTGCATGAACTCCCAATTCCTGAAACCCCGAAATGCCGAAAAGATCTATGCCGTTGATCTGAGGAGGGGATCTGACCGTTAGATTTTACTTAGAATGGATGCGGACACATGGATGTGTACCACGTGCCAGTGGGTCGAGAAGAAAAGCGAGAGTGGTGGGACCCGATGACGTTGTTAAAAGTGACATGGACCGTCATGAACGTGCCACGTGCCACCATGGTTGTGGGTGACCACTGTGCTATGTGGGCCCGGAGGGTAAAAGGAAACCAAATTTTTGGAATTCGGGAATTGAAATGACAAAAGGTTGGGAGTCACTGCAAAACGAACTCCTGGGTGTCGAAAACCCGAAAGTCCTGAAATACCAAAACCCGAAGTCCCAAAGTCTCGGGTACCGAAAACCCGAAAGCCCCAAAATGCTGAAAACGAAAGTTTCGAAAACCCGAAGATTGCAGAGCCGAATGAGAGCTCAAAAAACTATTTGAATCGAGACATCTTTTGTTCTTGTTCGTATTGGCTTATAAATGTTGTGGATTGTTCATGAAGTGTTAATGGCTTGACAAACTTTGAATTGAATTGCACAGTGCATGTGCAGAGTTCAATGAGGGTCAGGACTCCAGTTAACCGATGCCAAGTATGGAATGGGAAAAGGTGCAGATTGCCTCCGAAACAGGAGACGAACGGGGAGGAAATGATGTCAATGTGGAAGTGGAAGAATCGAACTCCAATGGGCACGGAAAAGAGAAGGATAAGGAAGGACACATAATGAAAATAATTGAAGGATTGCAAAGAGAGGCCCAGGCTCGCTGAGCTGATAGCCGAAAGCTCATGAAATTCAGGGATCGGCAGGGTGAATTCAACTTAAAAATGTTCAAGAGCTTGGAAAGAATAGAGAGGAAACTTGAGAAGGGAAAAGAATCAAGTAAGACAGAGAGTCGTAGAACCCCTGGGAGAAGAAGGAGGTCAAGAAGCATTAGGACTCCCGAGAGGAGAAGGAGGTCGAGGAGTGGTAGCCGACATCTTAGTCGCTCCCAAAGACATTCTAGTAGGGGAACACACAACAGTTCAAGCTCGTCTCCTACCAGAAATCACCGGAAATCTGGAAGGGATGAATTGAAAGGGGAAATCAACAAGATTAAACTGCCTACGTTCGATGATGAACATAAGAAGGAAGGAGATGCCGAGACATGGTTGCTAGGTATGAAGAAATACTTCCAACTACAGAATTATTCTGCCCATGCAGAAGGAAGAATTGCAATGTACCAGCTGAAAGGAAAACATCCATTTGGTGGGATCAGTTGGTGCAGGTGCAACACATAAGAGATAAAGAGGTCACATGGAAGGAGTTTAAGAGGTATTTTGAGAAGAAATACCTGACCAAAAGATACTATGACAGAAAGATGAAGGAGTTTTTCAAACTCAAGTTGGGCAGTATGACCATTGATGAGTATGAACGAAGTTTTCTAGAACTACTAAAGTATGTTCCACTCATCAAAGACGAGGCTGTCAAAATTCAGAGGTATCTGAGTGGACTGCCACCTTCCATTGGTGACAAGATTCAATATGATGATCCTAAGACTATGAAAGAAACAATAAGAAGGGAGAAATTCTTATATGAACATCAAAGAGAAAAGCCTACCTTTCGGAAGGCTTGGGATGACCAGAAGAGGTTTAAGAAAGAACAGAGGCAGAAGGGAAACATTCCTCCCTTTTTCAAGAACAGCCCTTGGGGACAGTCATCTTTTAGAGAGCCCAAGAAAGTTGAAGGGAGTGAGCAGATGCCAAGGCCTCCACCTATGGAGTGTTGGGTCTGTAAAGGGAATCATAGGTACAGAGACTGCCCCCACAGAAAATACAAAGCAAGAACTATCCATACTATTCAACAAGCTGAAACAATGGAGGATATGGGCAGCAGAATGCTGAGGATCTACGCAGCCCTAGACAACAAACAAGAAGAATTTCAATCGCACATGATTGAAGTGGAAGGTACGATCAACAACCGAGCACTTGTTATTTTAATTGATTCAGGGGCTAGCCATAGTTATATAGATCCTAGAGTGGTGGAAAGTTTTCACCTAACGGGAAGCAAACATGAGAAGTCTTGGTTAGTACAGTTGTCCACGGGGACCAAGAGGAAGGTCACTGAATTGGTTAAGTCCTATTCAATGGACATGAAAGGTATGAGTACTAAGGCTGAATTGAACATTCTTCCCTTAGGTTCATACGATTTCTTATGTAACACCCTGTTTCCCCCAAATTTGTAATTAATCCTAATATAGGAACTACCATGCTAAAGCATGATGAAAATGTGAATGGACCTTGAGGAAAAGGTCAATGAATGTGAATAACATTATGAATTTATTTCAGGACTGCTGAGAGGGGATGTGTAGAAAAAGAGACCACGATGGCAATGGAAGGCACCTGGAAAGGTGGCGTTAACTTCCACCAAGAATTAATACCATATTTGGACTCCATTGGCCCGGAGAACCAAAAGCGGCTCGCTGGCCCCAAATTAAATGTCTCACAGGCTGGTAGGTGGATGGTTTAATGAGGGATGGGAGGTGAACCGCCCATCCATAGAGCCATTAGGCCTGACCAGCGCGAGGGTAATCACGCCACACGCAACCTCGTAAGAGGATAAGGCGTAGGGTAGAAGCGATTGGGGGTAGACGCGAGGGGAGAACTCTGGAATTATGCAGAGTGAGTGATAGCAGAGAGGAAGGATTGCAACCTTCGCTCTTGGTCACTAGCAGACAGAGACACAGTCTCACAGCATCATGGTCTCATCTCGGGGGTGGCTAGTGGTAAATCCGCTGGGAGTCGCTAAGCGTACGATTGGGTGGAAACGATCACCCCTCTCAGTAGTTGGTTAACCCCTGGTGTTATTTCTGATAAGTGTTTTTCCTTTGGCATCTTGAAATATATGTATATGTTCATTCGGATGATTATGCCCATAAGCTGTGAAATTGTGAATGATTTCATTATAAGAATGTCTGTATGGTATTCTGATTTGTACTAGTAGTTGTATATTTGTATAGAAGGACTATGTATGGCTTATGTCCTCATGAATTGTTATTTACATGCGTACTGATCTAATTCAGACTTCACGCCTAGTTTTCAGGAGGATGACATCCTTATATACCCCAGGTAGTACCCTGAGTAATTCTCCCTATAGAAATACCTTCCTTGAAAAGCCCATCAAGAACCGGGAAGGCGGTTGTGAAGGCGTAAGGCCTTAGTAACCCTGCATAAGGAGGAACGATCCTCTTGAAAACCGAGATGACAGCATAAGGATGAGGTAATGAATCGACGGATGAGATCCCGTCGGGAGATCTATGGTTACTTGTGACCGTTAGATTTGGTAAGAGGAAGCTGGAAAGTTAAGTATCTTAAACCTGATAGGTATTAATTGACGTATGAGATTTCGTCAGGGAATCTGCAGTCACCCACGACCGTTAGATTAGTAGGAGATAGTAGGGCGTTAAATGCCTTACCACTTGGTTTTCCTGTGTCTTCATGGGTAGCGAAGAATTTAGGACCATAGATCCCCAAGGTTCATGAGAGTATCTGGACCATAAATCTTTTCCATGCCCAGGGAGTCGTGGAAGAATGCATAAGATGATTGAAAATAAATACATTATAAGATAACTAATTATCACATAAGATGATTGAAAATAAATACATTATTACCTTAGATAATAAATTTACCAAATGAATAATCATAAACTAAAACATAAAATCAGATAGGAAAGGGAGTTCTTTTATTAATAAACAACAAAATCAAGGGTAGTTACCACCGTTAACCGCTAGCATTGCTCTGGAAATGGAATCTAAGTCCCTCCACATAGGCCAATGATGATAAAAAATACCTCCAACTCCTATGCTCAAGTAGGTCCAAGAAAGAGGAATGAACTCTTCCTAACAAGATAAGAGGAGCACATATGATTGGAAATAAGGGTTTCCAAATCTAAATGGGTAAATTAGAGGCATGGGATGAGGGTCTTGCATACTAGGCAATATATAGCCAAGATAATGGTGAAAAATGGCATGATGATCTCTCCTCTACCCCTTGGATATTTTTTATACTCCAATGAAGTAGTTATAGTAGTTATACATGGCAAGTAGGGGGTTGGGAACCAGAGGAACCTGTAAACCCCACCCAAAATTTAGCAAAATTATATATAATGTTTTAGCTAAATAAATGTGTACATGGGACAATAAATGGAAAATTGCATATGTACGGGTGTTGCATAGCTAATAGGGTGTGTACATCTCCAAAATTGTGTTTTTTTAGTGATTTATGAGGATGAATAAAAGGGGATTGAGTCTGCAAGTAGGGAAAGGGTATATAAATCAGGCCAATAGGGCATCACTACATGTGAGGTGGAAAATGATGTTATAACACTCTAGTGTGACAATCAAAGTACCATCAAGCTCACCAAATATCCAGTTCAACATCATCATAACAAGCACAATAAGATACCATTGCACTTCATCAGAAATCTCATTCAAAATCATGTTCTCGAAGTTATCTTTTTCCCTACCAATGATCAAGTTGCGTAAATTTTCACAATGTCTCTTATAGAAGTGATTTTTTCTAAAATTTGATCTATGTTAGAAGTTCAATAATTTTTCATTATGAGGGGATATGATATAATGCCTCCTTCCTTATCCTATTGTATCACCTTTGTAAATCCTTCAATCTGATCCCAAGTTGTTCTTAAGGGGGGATGTTAAGATATTTAGACACTTAGGATTTAGCTAAGATCAACTTGATATAATGTGTCTTTAGGTAAAAGTGTGTTTCTTTAGTGTGTTTATTTAGTATGCATTTGTAGTTATGTAATCCGATAGACATGATATGTTCAAGACATAAAGTGATCCAACAACTCATATTCTCCTCGATACTAACAACTATATTGATATGTTACTTAACACCCAATTGGTCCATCATATCTACTTAAAGAGAATGTAATATCATTTGTTGAAGATCGATTGTGAGAAACTCTTATGAACATTTTTTTCTTTTTCATCAATATATTGCCTCAAGTGATAGTGTTGGTTGGGACCATGGATTGTTTCCCTCTTTGATGGTTTTAACCACATAATAAAATGGTGTATTGATATTTGGTCTGAGTGTGGGAGAGGTTGCTTAAGGTGTTTGTTCTATGTGAAAATACCTTTTTTTGTTGAATAGTTTGCAGTTTTGAAGGTAACTCTAAAACCCTTATATTTTATTGAAAATGAACTATAAAAATTAATAGGAATTTTTGAATCAGTGGATGGAAAATTTGAGCTGAATAAAATGAAGTTGCATGATTGAAATTTATCCTTTGAATATTTTTATGTGACCTATGTTGATCCCTTACAAATTTGTCTCTTTAAAAATAATTTTCCACTCCAAAGTATTCCCCGATAAATCCCTCTTGCATAAGTGTCCCATATAATTTTTTGCAAAAGAATGGAGGGGATCATGGTTTTGTTTTATAAACTTAATTTTACAAATTAAAATCCGTCCTCATTTTGTTTTTTATATTTTGGAGAATTGATGATAAACGCATTCACTAAAAAATCGACTAGGAAAGTTCTAATTTAAACTAGGAAAGAGATCAATTGACCTAGGCAAGAGAAATTCGAAGTATGGAGAAGAAACTCACCTCAGGCAATGCCATTATAGCCAATGAAGAAATAAAATCCCCATACATATTTGATTTTGACCTAGGGAGAAGAGTTATGGTTAAGAGGAGTGATAAAATTCACCAATAACCAAAATACAACTGAATTATAAATTCAAGTGAAACAATCAAATCTTGAGAGCCATTGATCTCTACACAAAGTGGAATGAACAATGTGTATCTCAGAGTTGTTAGTGTTCTTGTATTTCACATGGAGGATGAAATTAATAAGGAAATACACCAAAAACTATAACATGGATGGGATGCTTACACCCATAAAATAATTAGGCGGCAATTCAATATGAGAAAAAGAAGTATCAAATTTATAGTTTTCCATTCATCCTTATGATCCATTAACAAAAGTAGGAGAATAAATCTCCCACGTAGAAATAACCCACAAACACACAACAATTGCAAAACAATCCATGACATAATGGATAGAATGTTTATCTTGGAAACCCAAATGGGAAAATCAACTTTGAATTAGGCTCAATGTTTCATTTCAACAATCTCTAGTACAAGGCATCTCTTGGATCTTTCCGCATCTTCCTCTCTTGGCTAGAAGAAATCCCTTTGAGAGTGAAAAAAATGGAATAAATAGGGAGATATGGGGCTAATGAGAAGGAAAAAAACCATGGCCCTTCATTTCCCATTCCTTAGCCTTCTCTCCTATTTTATTTTTTCTATCTTTTAATTAACCCACTTTTCCTTCTCACTTTCATTTTGTCTTATTTAAATTTTACATTTACATTATTTTACATAGATTTCTTAACCTTTTTCAATTGTTGAATTGGATTGCAAGTACTGATTCTTATAGACATTCATTGGTTTGAATCAATTTCGAATAACACCTCCCCATTGAGAGTATTTTTGGTCTCTAAGAGATCAAAGGAAACCAATCTGGATCAATGTGTCTTCTATGACTACTTCTCTAGAATGTGGCTTTGACTCTAGTTGTTGGCTACATCTCTAGATCTAGATTTGACTCTGGTACTAGTTGTGGTCTTGGCTATGGCTCTATCTATTTCTATTATATCTAGTCCTAGCTATGGTTTTGGCTCTGTTTTTATCTCACGTGTTCCCTCAATTCATAAGTTTTATCTTGACTCTCATCTCCAACCTATTTCTAGATCCAAACTCTTCAATCAACACTCATCGACCATGTTTCTCTTAGTCTTAGAGATATTTCATATTGGAAGTCAATGAATCCAAGTCAAATTTTGGTTGAAGCCAAGTCAAATGTTGGTCTATGTTTAGTATGACCCCAACATGATATGGCATCACTTAACCATTTACAAAGGAAGTGTGGTATTCTTTCTACTACTAGGATTAGTTTCAACTTCCCGATCATGCAAAAAACTCTCTGGTGCTTGCAAATTATTGCAAGCACATCATGGATTTATCAAGAACACCCCCAAGGTCATTGGAATCTATGAATCACTCTCCATCACGAATCCAGGAAGGGGTTCTTTATACGCAATATAAAAAAAAAGAATTAGATTGTGGCTACCCTTGGCATCAACATGTTGTCCATCTTGTTGATGTCACTAACCTCCTCTATTGGTATATATCCTTAGATATATTTTTCTCCTTGGGTTGGAGATGCAATCATATTTTCATATTCCTTAATATTCACTATCCACACTCTTCTCTTAATTATGTGGTTTCTAGGGGGAAGCTCTAGATGAATCCACCAACACTTTGCTTCCTAGTGTCCACTCAAATTGTAGTGGTGGGAAACGTTCTTATCATTGTTGCATGGATTTCATAAGATATTCCTCCTCTCCATATTACTCTGAGTTTGTTTTTTGATTGGGGAATACTTATTTTCCTTCCTCCTCTAAAAGTATTTAGTCTTGTAGCATATGGCTTGCTTCTCCCAACAATATGCCTAAATATGGCATTTCTTTTTGAAAAATGAGCAATCCTTTGAATACAAACAGTTGAAAGTGTTGTGGCCTTTCCTCTTGAAATAGTGACAAATAAGGTATTCCTTATTTGAGGCATATATATTCATATACTTCTTCTTCTTTCCCCAAATGATTAGATTTTTGCTTCTTTTGGGTGATGGTGCAGGCTGAGTCTTCAATCTCTTCTCATAATTTCCCTTCTGCAATGCACCAAAATAAGGATGTGGTGGTACTGGTCTTTCACCTTCATTTTATATTTCTCTTCCTGATGATGAGTAATCCAAATATGTCATGTTTTTCACCTTCACAAAAGTGGTCTTCATGGTGGTATTTTTACCTTTTCCATCAAATCCCATGCCTTCATGCTTGACCCATGGTGTAGCTACAGTGGGTTTTAAGATTCCTTGTCTTCTATTACCTAGCCCTTGTCCATGATATCCCATATTCCTTAACTATTTGGAACCAATTCCTTTGGTATGATTTTCAAAATCACCCAATTTCTCTTGATAAAGGTCTACAAAAGGTGAACTTACCAGAGTTGTCTTAGTGATGGTGTTGGCCTCAGTAGTGGCAATGGAAAGTGGCCTTACTTCCTGGTACTCTTGGACAAGTTACTACTTGGATCTTTGTTAATGCATCATCCTTCTCGACTAACTCTTGTTGCAATTGAGCCATCATCTAAGTGATCCTATCTTCTTGCCACTTGTCCAACTGGATGATCTTCTCATCAAGGTGTACAAGATGAACTATATGTGTATCCCAATATTCCTTAACCATAGTGAGGGAATATTGTCATTCATCAAAATACTTCTTGAGAAATGGAAAAAGTTTGGAAAAAGTTTCAAGGTTCTTCTCCATCTCTTCCACCCTATGGTTGAATGTTTGGACCTTCTCATTTCTTCTCTTCTTGAGTTTGAACATTGGTGGCCTTCAAGTCTTCTAGCCTTTCTCTATTTTCTTTACCCATGTTGAGGTATACAATGTTCTCTTCATATTTCTGGAAGTTGTGTCATGGTCAAGGATACAACTTTCTAATACCTTATGATCCATAAATAAGGGATTTATATGGAATTAAAACTTTTGGTCTTTCTCTTGGTCTAGTATAGAGAGATATCTCTTTAGAAATTTTATTAGGACTTCATTCCTCTACCCTGTACAAGGATCTCATTCTTCTCCTGGATGCAAGAGCTATTCTTGGGTATACCCTACACACATCAAATATCTAGCAATGGAAATGAAAATCATGCCAATAAAAATCAAGGCTCAATGTCTATGCTCCTAGCATTGAGACACATATGACTCTATCTCAACTCTTATTCATTCTTGAATGATTTAACACTACTTTAAAAGTATACAAAAAATTTCCTTGAGCTCAGAACTCTAAATGTTTTCAAGGATTTGATTATATCTTTGGTTTAGTACTTCATTTTGTGAACCCCCGGTTCACAGTATTTATCCATAATCCATTCATGTATTCAAGTATTCAAGTCTATTACATTTCCAAACTTGAATATAGTCTATCTTGGGAAAAACTAGAAACCCAATCCATTTTGTTTAGTTTTAAATGATCAAGATTCAACTCAGAAGGTCGTGGATCTTGCTCCAAATATCTTGATCATGGCCCTTGGTTGTCAAACTGATATATGTGCAATATATTTCTCTAGTATAAATGAATTCAACCCAAAATCAAATAAAATATATAACTCCAACAATGAGTAAGGAATCCAAATCTATGGTATTACAATGAATTAAGCATTCATGTATCAACAAGAAGAGAATGATTCCATTATATCACCATTACACGACATTGAGATATTCATTCAAGTGGAAACCAAAGTAAGTTTGTAGCATTAGTTATCAACATCTAAAGTATGGTTGTATCCTTAATTATAAACATTCATAAAACAACCTTCCCATCATTGATTTTATTTTCTAAATTGGAGGTAAGTTATAGTGAGAGATGCACAAACAACAAAAAAATGAATCAATGATGATTAAGATGCCTAGAAGAATTTTGTATGCAATGTATAGATTGTGCAAAGTAGAAAATTCCTGAGCATATAAGAAATCAACCATGCAAGTGATAATTTGACCTTGGCAAGAGCTAAATTGACCTAGGCAGAAGAAACTCAACTCAAGCAAGAGCTAAATCGACCTAGGAAAGAGAATTTTTACTCAGAGAGAACAAACTCACCCCATGCAATGCCATTATAGTCTAAGGAGGAAGAAAACACCCATATGTATTTTTTTTTTACCCAAGGAGAAGAGTTGCAGTCTGGAGCAGTGAGAAAATTCACCCAACTACTAAAATAAAACCAAATTAGAAACTCTCTAGATAAGTGCAACAAAAAAATCTTAAGATCCATTGATATCTACAGTGTGTTGAATGAATGGTGGGTATCTCAAAGCTGTTAGTTCTCTTAGATTTCACATGTAGAATGGAATTAATAAGGAAATCCAGCAAAAACTACAATAGGGATTGAATTCTTACACCCATAAAATAATCAAGCAATCATTCAATATGAGTAAAAGTGGCATCAAACTTATAATTTTCCATTTGTCTTTATGATCCATTAATAAAACTAGGAGCACCAAATCTCTCACACAAAATTAACCTAAAAACACATAACAATTGCAAAAAAATTCATGACATAATACATAATGTCTACCCTAGAACCCAAATGGGAAAACCAGCTTCTAAGGGGGCTCAAATTTTCATTTCAACAATCTATGGTACAAGGAAAATCTTGGGTCTCTTTGCATACTCCTCTCTTGGCCAAGAAAAAACCCTTTGAGAGTTGAAACAATGGAAGAAACAGGGAGAGTTGGGGTAAGGGGAAGGCCAACAATCATGACCCTTCATTTCCCATTCCTCAGCCTTCTCTCCTATTTTATTTTTTTTATCATTTAATTAACCCATTTTCCTTCTCACTTTCATTTTGTCTTGTTCAACTTTCACATTTGCATTTTTTTACATAGCTTGCTTAACCTTTGTTAATTGTTGACTTCGCTTGAAAGCACTAGGTATTACAACCATTATTTGGTTCAAATCCATTTTGGATAAAAAAATGAAGAGCAAGAGAAGCCTAACTTTATTGGAATCATATTAAAAACTAGTTGAGTACCTCCTTGTGGATAAAACAAAGCCTTGAAAATGACTATAAAGTGCTAGTTTGCACTAGAAATGGAGATATTTGTCTCAATAGACCAGACCAAGAATTTTCCCATGATGACTTGTAGTGGAAAGAATTGTTCAATGGAGGTTCACCAAGAATAAATTTTACATGGCATCCAAACTCTTCTCATCCTAAAATACCTTTGAATTTGTTATTTTCAATTTATAACCATCTCGAAGTTGGAAATATATCGTAAGCAGTCAACGATGAATTGAAATATTTTGAACTTTGAGATGGTTAAAATTTGAAAACAAAAAATTCAAATGTATTTCAGGATGGGAAACATTTGGATGTTGAGTAAACTTTATCATTGGTAAACATCCATCAACCGCAATTTGTTAGGGACAAATGTTTTTTTGTTCTACTGAGATGAATATCTTTGTTTCTAGTATAAACTAGCATTTTACAATTAGTTTCAAGAAAAATAAGTTATCTGTGAGGATAAACTCAACCATTTGTGTGCAATATTTTTACAAATATATTGGAAAAAATATATTGGAAATATAGATTAAGCTAAAGGAAACTAATGTTATACTGGAAATTGTGAAAAATGACTCACACTTTGTTTGACATTGTAGTTATATGTCTTCATTGCAAAACACACTAATTAACATTAACTATTTTCAACCTCTCTTCTACGAGCTTGTTGTTATTGATATGACTAACAATGTTTATAAGTGGACCGATATCCTTTGAAATTTTTTTTTTCTTGATTCAAATGCAA
>JASDQU010210168.1:0-11819 GCA_032191745.1 Picea mariana
GTGGCGCAGGATCCCTTTAGATCGGGGTTCGGCGTTCGACGTTTCACAAAGTAAGAGTTTTATACTCTTCGAAGCTGCGAAGTGTGATTTCCCGATTCGACCAGAGCCGTCGATCATAGCTGGACAGGTGGCATGAATCCAGAGCTTCGGAATTTCGGCGTTCGGAGTTTTGTGATACAAGAGCTTTATGCCCCGCGAACTCCCGAGCTGCGATATCCCGATACAGAACCGGGGATTGGCATTTCACTAATGCGAAGTTTAGGAGATTAATCCCAAAATTTTAAATTTTGGTAATAGGTCTGTTACACACATATACCAATGCAATGATTTTATATCTCCAATGTAAGTAGATTAGTGCCTAGTCAATTGGGTTATGGAGTCTCTTGGTTTAAGGCTATATTTGTTACTTCTCTAGGGGTGTAATCCCTTTTACTTCCTAGAGAAAACAAATCTAGCAAGGTAAATATAGGAGGGTGTAATCCCTTTTACTTCTCCTAGCAACCTTTGTAATAGCTTATCCAATAGCAATAATGATAGATCTTTGTGGAGGGTTTATGACCTTATACCCCTCCAAGGTTTTAAACAAGAAAACAAGAAAGAAATACTAACAATATGAAAAAAATTCCTTACCAATTCCAATAGACATGAAGTAAAACCATTATCTACCAAGAATATTCCACCACAATAGCAAGAGACAAGCATCCAAGAGATAACACACCACTTTTCCATTCAATAGACAAGTTATATCATCACAAGAGAATCAAAGAGAGAGATATGCGATTTTCCCAAAGAGGGTGAAAATTTCAGCCAAGTATCCCACTTAAGAGAGAGTTAGTTATGTCAAAATGAAATGTCATGACCTTTATTTATACAAGGTCATCTAAAATTATTTTTTCCACTTAATTTAGTGTAAAACAAAAATTAGGGAGGTCGACCTCCTAATTTTCCCCTTTTGAAATTTAATTTTAAAATAAAATAAAAAAATCCCTAAATGATGACATCATTCCCTAAAGGGGTGATGTTTTGACATAGAAAGCAAATTGTTGAGCTAGTTGAAGGAGATGTTTGGCCTCCAAATGCCATACCTTCATGGTGTAAAGGTCTTCCTCCATCAAACATGCCAAGTCATCATCAAATCATCACCACCACCAAAACCCTAATCTTCCAAGTGTGATGTCATAACCAGAAGTGCAACGCATGGCCTCTAAAGGAAATTCGTTGGGGCTGGGAAGGATAGTGAATCACCCGCAATGGATCCTCAAGTGCCTCTAAAGGCAACGTCCCTCATCCAATTATCTAGGAATCAAGGGTGCATCATTCATCTTGTGGGCTTCATGCACCAAATGAAGGTCCAAGTGACCTTGTGCCTTCACGAAATGAATTCCACCTATCAAGGCCTTGCGAAGACAAGCAAATTCGCCCTCCAAGGGCTTAAAAGTCACAAACATCATGTCAAGTAAGCCATATATAATAAAAGAACCACCCAAACATGTGCATCAAATCCCCCATCTCAAAATAAACAAATGCTCAAAGACTTTATGTAACTTGTCAAATTTAGGTATGGGATGGTTGTCATGGTGACCTATTGGATGAATCATTCCCCAAGTCAAGGAGTGTTTCCCAGGTGCACCCTCTCTAAGTCATGTGAAGAGTATGAAGTGTATGAGGGGTAACAATTTGGGGCATGGGGTTTCTTGACATACAAGGGCTCATATTGTCTCATTTGAGGGTGCCTTTGTAGAGGGTGTGTTGCCCTTCGTATGTGATGCATGATTTTTCCAAACCATTTTTATCATTAATTTATTAGAGTGTTTCCAAGTTGAAGCTAAAGTGGGAATTCTACCTAAGAATGAAAAACATTGCCCACATTAACTCTACCTTGGTCACATTTGACCATGCTTCCCCAAGTTGAAGAGGATATGTGGGAATTCTACCTAAGCATTAAAAATATTGCCCACACACACTCTACCTTGGTTGGCATGTTTAATTAGTTATTTATTTTACGTGTCCTTCATTTTTTTGTGAGAAACATTTCATTGTTCTCAAGATACCTAGGTGAGAATATGGAAGGTTTATGATTGTATTTTATCATTTTCCATCTACAAGCCTCTGGGCCTTTATCCCCTTCTTCCCATGGAATGAGGTACAATCCCTTCTTGGGTCAATGTGACCCGGAAACCCAAAAGATGAGGAAATGAAGGGAAAGAAACATGGAAAAGTGGAAAGTATGTGTGGGATCGGTACAATGACTCATCAAGGAGACCCCCCAGTAGCAACCATATCCTTGAGAGTGACCACTTACTAGGACAACATGTCAACCACCAAGGTGAAATGAGGAAAAGAGCATAATTTCCAAGAAAACATTTTCAAAATCAAGAAAAGACCCTTTGCAACATATTCAATTCATTTATGAAAACGACACTTACCGCAACACCAGACTCATTACCTCATGGAGAAATACCCACTTTCCTTTGTGATCCAAGCTAGTGTGGTGAATGGTGCAGCCATCAATCACAAGGTGATGAGTGGGGTGATGTGGGGATATTCCTAATGGTATATCTCTCGGTACTCCATGTGTTCAACCTGAGGGAACCAAGACGTCATCTACTTATTTATCCCTATAATTTGGGGATAACATATGGCTCCTACTTGGGGACATGTGTTCGTCTTAAAGTGCATGAGAACCACAACATATCTTGGTAAAACCCATGCCTACACACACTAGAAAAAAAAATGTGTTTGGGAACTTAGAATGGCATGCTCATCCTTTGTTCATGTAATCCAAATCCAACACTTCGAAATAAACAACTAATCTTTAGAAAGAAAATTTTTCATTTTTCCAAAAATTTCTGAACTAACATGCAAAATTATCAAAGCAAATGATGTAAAGAAACTATGCAATAATGCAAGTAGAGAAAAATGAAAATGAAATATGACATGCAAATCTAAATAAATGCAACTAAACTACTATGAGCAATCAAATGCAAATGCAAGACAGTAAGATGACCTAATCACTTATATGGGGCATATGGCCTTATGGAGATCAGGTCATGTAGATGTTAAGTGAAATCATACAACCAGTGCAACCACCTGCTCATCATCTCACCAAGATATCTCCCCCTATGCTTAATCATGTACTACAACAAAGATAAGTTAAGCACATAATGATCATGAGCATAAATAAAAATGAAATGAAACTCATGGAGATGGGTGGGAGGGAGGAAATCCTACCAAAACAGATGGCTACAAGCATGATCTATCCATATCTGAAGAGGGATACCATGTATAGATGAAGACGCATCTTCATCCTCAGTTACATGATCATTGCTTCCCTTTTCTATAAATCCTTCGATGAATAAGTTTTGAAACACTTCCCAAATAGGAATTTTCTCGGGAGGGGTTCTATCATACCATTCTTTATATTTCCATGAAGATAAAAACTCACATACACATCCTTTGAAAAGGTGTGAAGCCATTTTCTAGAACCACCTTGAACAAATTATTGAGAATATTAATCATATGATAATTATGAATCGTCAAAAGGATGATCTTCAAGGTGTGGTTGGGTATCAACATAAGTACGTTACAACAAGTCATCCTCGAATGGATGATACCAATCCATTCTCATATCATCGTCAGGTCGCCATATACATGGATCATCCAAATAGGAAGACCAGTTTAGTGAAGGTGATAGCTCTACATTCATTCTAGAGATACCCTCAATGTCATAGATGGGATCCTTATAAAAAATGATACAAGCCATGCCCCACCTACACCTTCCAACACATATGAAATCATCAATATGTTGGTCAACTATATCATTGGAACTAATTACTTATTCATAATTCTTGACAACTTCATCCTCCTTAAGATGGAGAATAGACACCAAATTTTCGTCTAGGTCTTCGGCATAAGAAACTTCATCGGGGTCTTCATGGTAACTTTCTTCATTAATCTACTCTTCAAGAATTTCTTCATCTACAAGGATTTTTTCTTTGGTGGATTATTGAGATAAACCTTTTACAAAATTCATCATATGCTCAGCATCTTCATCAACAATTGTTTCCTCTTCCATCTACAAAAGTGCCTTCAAGATATGGTAGGCTTTGGGAAAGGGTTCATCCCATGGTTCCATGATTTCATTGTTTGAATTGACACCTCAATGGAGTCGCCATATGAGATCAAGGCTCATCAAAATATGGAAAGTTTACTAGGGGAAGGTGGGTTCTTACGTTGTGGAGTCGTCAGATGAACTTAGAGAGTTCATCAAGGAAAGGGGAAAGGGAACTTCCCTCGAGTGGAGTCACCAGGAAAACTAGGGAAAGTATTTGGGATAGATTGTCAAAGTGTCATTATGGGATCAGAAAGGATTCAAAACTATCCCCGACAACGACACCAAAATTTTATTACACAAATTGTAGGTTGGTAAAAGCCCAACCCAATCCACAAGAGTGGGACAACTATGGGAGTACCTACCCACTATCACATTAGATAGATACTCCCCTTGCTTTAGAGGTGATGAAATCACCTCAAGGGGGGAATCTCGGTGACCCTGGGGTAATTGAGATGGAAAGTGAAACCCCTAAAGGTCAATGGTAGAGATGATGAAAGGCCCATAGATGAGTCTTGTGGAAGGACAAATGGTTGACATGGTTGTCAAGTGTTGGATACCTACACAACAGTGTTATCCCTGCCTAGAACAAGACAAATAATGGATATACAATCCTTTAATCAAAGGGTAATCAACAAGAAACCTTGCTTTCCCAAAATTGCAGGAGTTTAGAAGTATACATATCAGCAATGAATAATAATAATGGCTGCAAAATATGTTACCAAAAGTCAAGTGCAAGATACTAGAAACTAAGCTAGCAATGACTAGTTTAACTTCCACTGAATAGAGAAAGACGTTAATGGTATTTAGGGATGGTTTTTAAGTGTTATAGACAAGTTATTATAACATCCAAGTGGCTGTAGAAAACAATTGCTACAACAGAAAAATATAAAAACTAAAATATGCAAATAATTTTCCCAAAAGACAGTCAATAACAAGTAGATTAGTTGTGGCAGCTAGCAAGTAAATTTTAATGGTATAATAATGAGAAATGAAAGATTTTAGGTGAGTTTTTTCTGCAACACTAATGATTGTAGAATTAATTTTATTACAACAATAAATTCCTTAGCTAAAAGAGGGTGCCCTTAGGGCATAAGCAAACTTATAACACTAAGAAAAGATTCCAACTTGAACACATGCAATATCTCGTAATTTCACGTATACCAATGCAATGATTTTATATCTCCAATGTAATTAGATCTCTGAAGGTAGTCAAATGGGTTATGGAGTCTCTTGGTTTAAGTATATATTTGTTACTTCTCTAGGAGTGTAATCCCTTTTACTTCCTAGAGCAAACAAATCTAGCAAGGTAAATCTAGGAGGGTGTAACCCCTTTTACCTCTTCGAGAAACCTTTGCAATAGCTTATCCAATAGCAACAATGATAGATATTGGTGGAGGGTGTATTCCCTTATACTCCTCCAAGGGTTTAAATAAGAATGACCATGAAACAAGAAACAAGAAAGAAATATTGACAATATACAGAAAATTCCTTACCAATTCCAATAGACAAGAAGTAAAACCCTTCTCTAACAAGAATATTTCACCACAATAACAAGAAACAAGCATCCAAGAGATAGCGCACTACTTTTCCCTTCAATAGGAAAGTTTTATCATCACAAGATAATCAAAGAGAGAGATATGTGATTTTCCCAAAGAGGGCGAAAATTTCAGCCAAGCCTCCCACTCAAGAG
The DNA here is from genome assembly GCA_032191745.1 of Picea mariana. Taxonomy (NCBI): domain Eukaryota; kingdom Viridiplantae; phylum Streptophyta; class Pinopsida; order Pinales; family Pinaceae; genus Picea; species Picea mariana. The sequence continues at coordinate 5,805 of JASDQU010210168.1, forward strand.
AGAGTGAGTTATGTCAAAATGAAATGTCATGACCTTTATTTATACAAGGTCATCTAAAATTAGTTTGTCCACTTAACTTAGAGTCAAACACAAATTAGGGAGGCCGACCTCCACAAATTTAATTTTAAAATTACAAAAAGTAAAATCCCTAAATGATGATGTCATGCCTTAAAGGGGTGACGTTTTGGCATAGAAAGTGAATCGTTGATCTAGTTGAAGGAGATGTTGGGTATCCAAAGGACATACCTTCATGGTGTAAAGGTATTCCTCCATCAAACATTCCAATTCATCATCAAATAATCACCACCATCAAAACCCTAACCTTCCAAGTGTGAGGTCATACCCCAGAAGTGTAGTGCATGGCCTCGAAAGGAAAGTCATTGGGGTTGGGAGGGCTCGTGAATCACCTGCAAGGGATCTTCAACTTCCTCCAAAGGCAATGTCCCTCATCTATGTATCCATGAAGAAAGGGTGCATCATTCAACCAATGGGACTCATGCCCCAAATGAAGGTCCAAGAGACCTTGTGCCTTGACGAAATGAATTCCACCTGTCAAGGCCCTACAAAGACAAGAAATTTTTCTCTCCAAGGGATCACAAGTCACAAGCATCATGTCAAGTAAGGCATATATATTAAAATAACCACCCGAACATGTGCATCAAATCACCCCTCTCAAAATAAATGAATGCTTAAAGACTCTATGCAACTTTCAAAATTTAGGTATGGGAGGGTTGTCATGGTGACCTATTGGGTGAATCATTCCCCAAGTCAAGGAGTGTTTCCCAGGTGGACCCTCTCTAAGTCATGTGAAGACTATGAAGTGGACAAGGGGTAATAATTTTGGGCATGGGATTTCTTGACATACATTTCCCACACATGCTCTACCTTGGTTGGCATGTTCAATTAGTTATTTATTTTACAGGTCCCTCAATTTTTTGTGAGAAACATTTCATTGTTCTTCAGATCCCTGGGTGAGAATTTGGAAGGTTTATGATTGGATTTTATCTTTTTCCAGCTACAATCCTCTAGGCCTTTATCCCCTTCTTCCCATGAAATGAGGTACAAGCCCTTCTTAGGTCAATGTGGCCTAGAAACCCAAAAGTTGAGGAAACAAAGGGAAAGTGGCAAGTATGTGCAAGAGCGGTACAATGACTCATCAAGGAGACCCCCCAGTAGAAACCCTTTCCCCGAGGATGACCACTTACTAGACAACATGTCAACCACCAAGGTGAAATGAGCCAAAGAGTATAATTTCCAAGAAAACGTTTTCAAAATCAAGAAAGGACCCTTTGCAACATATTCAAATGCTTCATTTATTAAAATGACACTTACCACAACATCGCACTTGTTACCTCATGGAGCAAGACCTATTGTCCTATGTGATTGAAGATGATGTGGTGAATGGTGCAGCCATTGATCACAAGGTGATGAGTGGGATGATGTGGGGCTCTTCCCTTTGGTATATCTCTCGGTACTCCATGTATGCAACCTGGGGTCCTGGAGACGTCATCTCCTTATTTATCCCTAGAATTTGGGGATAGCACCCTGAATGTACCTTACTTATGGGTGCAACTTACAAGACCCACTTTTAGAATGAAAGGGTATTTCATCTAATTCCCATTTCGACACTTACTCCATTTTCACCAAAGAAAAAAGAGTGAATCATGTCAAGCCCAATGTTCACATGTGATTATTATGATCATGCTTGGCACATGTATTTTGATGATGTCTCTTAAGGTGAAGGATGTGGATAAATTCAATCATATCGTTGCTAACTACGTTTTCTCATTCGATGGAGTGTAGGTACAACCAAAAATGTACCTCTCAGACCTATCATCCTTGACCAAGGGAATTTCTAGAGGGAGGGTGGAAAGTGTTACGACGTCCAACACATTTGACAGGGTGAGATCAACTAGAGGTGAAAAGGTCAAAAGAAAATTTCGTTGGCACATGGAATTATTTCTTCCCGAAGGAGGTTCATGTTCTTATGATGATGAGATCATAGGTGAAGTTGAGGTTCCTTTGAGGTTCAAACATATATTGAGACCATGGGTACCCAATGAACTTCCTTAGCTGGATATTGACTTCTATGTCTATGAGAGGATTTATCGCATTGCTCCATTGTCCATACATGGTCTGGGTCTATTCTCCATGGATGGCATAAAGGTGAAATATGGAGGACTTTTTGAGTTGGAGTATGTTGGACCATGCTACAACTATGGAGGTTGGTTGAGGCTGGTCTGATATATGCCAAGTATGTGGAGATATGAAATCGCTTCAAATTACATACAACTAAAAGACAACAATCACAATAAAGGAGCGATGGTGTATATTGATGGAAGACCAAAGGTGTCGGACAATATTGCAAGGCTTGTTAATAGTACAAGACCTGGGACAACAAGAAAGAAACCCAATTGTATATTTGAGGGGCATGAAGAAAATCATATATTCGTATGTGCAATGAAAACAATAGCTGCAGGGGAAGAGTTGTTGATCAATTACAATTTGAATCGAATCGATGGAAGTACAATTATTATGGGGGTAAACATGTTCTACCAGTTTACCAAACCTGTAATTAAAGTTTCATTTTTATATCTTTAACATGCATTTTAATAGCTCATGCTTCTTAGATTATTTTCTAACATTTTAAATTTTCATGCATCTTATAATGTGGCAGGGTGATCGTGGGAAGGCACCGACTAGCTTAGAACAGGTATACCAATGATTTTCATATCAATTATTGCTTACAATGGTTGAATTAACATGTTTATTTTTTTATTTAGACAAGCACACCGTCGGAGTAGAATGATCTATGGAATGAAATATATGATTCCATCAACCCGATGGAAACAATTAAAAGGACCTTGAGAAAGGAAAATGAAGAATACATTGAATTGGATAGGTCTAATCCACTTACAGATGAGGGAAAAAAAGGATGGAAATTTTAAGGAAGGATATAGAACAATTTGGAGTAAGCGCAATTTAAAAAAAAAATACTATTTCAGACATATATTAATTTATGAAATTTTTGTTTATTATAGTTATATGAGCAATACTCTAACATTTTCTTTCTATAGGAAATTTTGAATCCGACAGGATACCCTGGTCATGGGGATGTTGCTGGTGATAGTGATGCACAAACCCCACAACATCCTAGCACGAGCCACATACCTGTGAGGCTATTTTCCTCTCTGTCTGTGGCTCAAAGGATTGAAACTATTGGGGCCCATGAGACGCCCTCACCATACATGCTAGACCATGATCATGAGGTCTACATGGAGAATCTCATAAGGATATTGGTTCTGCGCTGCTAAAGCATTGTTATCATAGTGAAACACATGTTCAAATATAGGGAACACTCTCCATTAGCTTCTTGGTGGACGAAAACTTGGTTCCCTTGAAGATACAACAAATCCCAGTATTTTTGAATATGTTAAATAGTTCCTACCATATGATTGAAACCTAAAAATTTCGTATTATTTTAATCTAATTATCATATCGTTTTTCAAGAGACAATATTTTTTATAGGACCTTGCATGACAAGGCTCTAGAGATTTCCAGGCCCACCATTCGCACATGGTGGAATGCCCAGAACAAATATTTGAAAAAGAATCTTATAGACCATATGGTCGGCCTATTTGGTGATATAATTAACAAGTATGAAATCACCTCGAGGGTCAGTACATATTTGAAATATGTCAGAGATCAATATAGTGATATAATTAACAAGTATGAAATCACCTCGAGGGTTGGTACATATTTGAAATATGCCAGAGATCAGTATAGGTTTCAATTGAAAAAGAACCCTAAGTATGATCATCCTCTAGCCATTCCCGAGAGGGAATGGAAGAATATATAGGAGGACGCAAAGGAGAGTGCATTGAGAAGTGAAGGGAAGACACCACCTGGCCCTAGAAGGTAATATATGATATTTTGAATTGAATATGTTGAATTTTGTTTAGTTCTACAAAAAAAAATCATGATATCTTATAACATACTTGAAACTTTTCGTAGGCTCCCAGACACATCAAAATCAACAAAGGAGAAACTAGATAAACATGGGAAGCACAAACTTGGCCAAGGTGGTTACTTGAGATTAAAATATAGAATTGTAAGTACCAAATAGTTTATTCATATTATACATATCATAATGAAAATTTTATCTAATTGTAGTGAGTAAGAAAAAATCCATATCTTATGCCATGCGATGTAGGGGGATACATTCAATAATGCCACCAAAAAAGAAGACTTGATGCTCAGCTTCAATTTTTTCTTTTAAGTTGTGGTGGAAAATTGACAAAGGAAGGGGTAAGAGATACAATTCAACCCTTTGAATGAGTTGGTAAATAAAGTGAAAATATTGTAGTTGTTAATTACTTGTACAATATATTGACAATTGATTTTACCCATCAATTAATTATGTCTCTATTTTTCTTAAGCAGGCAAATAACATCGGTTCATTTGATGGTGGTGGACAAAAACCCCATGATACTAGTGGTTCACAAACCCATCACGTTATGTGTGTCTTTAAAATACAATGTATAATATGACGATTATAAATATTTCCCTCAGATGGTATACTTATAACTTTTCTTGTTTCAATGGAAGAGCATGTAGATGAGGGTGTTGATCGGAGAGGAGAGGAATCGACCACAATCCAAGCAATGGTGTCCACTACTCCTCCAGGTAAAAAACATGGTAATGATATTCGTAGTAATGAAACACTGCTATGAATAATAATTAACCATGTCCTTTTAACACCTTTTGTTATTGTAGTGTATGCGCCCCTTGTACTAGTGCATCAACGTCTGCATCCTGCTACTAGAAGTAGTAGAATGATTGATATGACCCATCACCTTCTAGAAACAAAACAAGACCTAATAGTTGAAGTCTAGGATCAAGACACCCATGATGATGATACACTCATCAATTTTATCAAAAACAAGAAACAAAAAAAATAAATGATTGTACATATTTTCAGAACAAACTTTATTAATATAAATTATTAACTGTACATTTTTTGTTTTGTTAGTTGTGTGTGGACCTTATATGTTTTGTATGCACGTACCTTCTTTTTTTAATTTGCCTTTAATTATTTTTTTTCTACTTGGTATGCATGATTAGGTATGGGTAATTGAGAGTGATGTGGGGGGGAGGGGACAAATGATCTTCCATCTTCACATGGTTGGTCTTGCTTAGTAGAGAATAAATTATTCTTGAAACCAAGAGGATCTCATTCATGAGGTATTACCCTTTAGTCTTTCTAGAGTGTTGTACATGTTTAATTAGTATTCAATCATATAACGTTTAATTATCTTTTTCAAATGCAAGCTCATTGATGTTTAGTTATTATTCAGTCATTTAACCTATTATTGTCTTTGACAAAATGCAGGTTTGAAGGGAGGTCACCTCCACGATCCACAAAGAATTTCCGACAAGGTTTGTGCTCCCCATGTTTTTCTAGTCTTGCCTTGGTTGTTTTTGATGTGTCTAGGAGCCTATGAAAAGAAACCAAGGAAAGACTAAAAAAACATGGGAAGCTCAAACTTCGCCAAGGTGGTTACTTGAGATTAAATGATCAAATTTTAAATACCAAATACTTTATTCATATTATACATATCATCATGAAAATTTTATTAATATAAATTATTGACTGTACAATTTTTAGTTTTTCTAGTTGTGCATGGACCTTATATGTTCTATTTGCATCTACCTTATTTCTTTAATTTACCTTTAATTCTTGTCTTGCTACTTGTCATTAGATAGTTACATTGTTAATTACATTAGTTAATTAGTCTCGCCTTTCTATCTTACATCTCTCTACCTCCCTTCTCTCTCTCTCTCTCTCTCTCTCTCTCTCTCTCTCTCTCTCTCTCTCCTCCCAAAATTTGTACCATGATTTCACTACATCCACACCTCCAAAAAGTCATATGTCCCTTTCATTTAATCCATCATTGTCTTATCACTAATTCATTGTCACCCATTTAATCTCTCTCCTTCTCTCCCCCCACTCTA
>JASDQU010210170.1:8649-24662 GCA_032191745.1 Picea mariana
TGTATGAAAAATTTATGGCCCTAGGAAGTTAAGGTACCAAATTACACCAAATTACCCATAGGGCCAGCATGAATTTTGGCGTTTCACCTTCTAGGGTTAGGTTTTTGGATGTCTAGGTTTTGGCATTCATGATTAATATGAAAATGGCCTATGGAGCCTCATTTTAATCTATTTTTCTTAGACGGATGCAAATAGCAACCACATCTCTTCTCAGAGATAACTACCACAATTCAAGCAAGTTTCAGTTCTGCAGTTTTATAGTTTCAACCTATTTCATTATTTAATAGAAGATATTGTTCACTGAATATTTTTGTTATTCTTCCAATCTCTGTGTTTATGGTATTCAGTTTGTAATCATTTCTCTCTGCTCCTAAATCCAGATCATTTGCACTCAAGTTCGGACTCAGAGAACACAATGTTTAACAACAAAAATTTATTGAAGTGGTACAACTGCCTCCTAGACACAAATTAGAGGTTGTGTGTACCACAAGAGCTCATCAACCTGAACACGAGGAACATTGAATTCAGGTTGAATCACCACGACACCTTTGTTTTTCCTAGGCATGTCAAGGTTGAAGACTTCCACTCGTGGATGCTATCATTCTATCCAGACGAGTAAGCCTTTGACAAGGAAGTAATGTCATCGCTAGGAGTGAAACGCAACCCGCGCAAGTCGAGGATGCAATACCTCCTACCTGCAGAGATCCTGAAGAAAAAGGGTCAGGAAGAAGGAGTAGGGTCGAGCTCGGGCCTAGAGGAGAAAAATAAAGATGTCCTGATGCATACAGACTCAGAAGAGGAATAAAATAAGACACAACCTTTGGAACACAAGAAGAGGATGTTTCCCATGTTCCCGCAACTTCCAGAGAAATCTATACTGTCAGGTAAATATGTCAATGACATCCTTAATGCTTCTTTCATTGGATACCTGTTAGTTAAGAAACCCAAGACAAGGGTCTCCCCGATGAATATTATAAATCCTTAGCCAATCTCATCAGCCATACATCATACTCAAGCGGCCCAAACAATCATTGAAATCCAGGATGAACTCGAACCAAATACCACTGCATCCACCATCATAATCACTGAACAACCCCCATCACCCCCAAAACCCCAATTTTCACTGCAAGAAATGACCATCCAACCCCAAACCAATATACCTAATCCCATGCAGTTGGATCCCCTAGACCTACATGAGCATGTACCAGAACTCACTAGTCTGACCCCTAAAGTCTCGATCTAGTCAATTGTTCCATTTTTACCCATTCAGAACACTCTGCCTTCAACAGAGAGTCAAATTGTGCCAATACCGCAATCCCCAAGAACTCAATGCCCTCTCTCAATAGTCAATGTTATGAATGCCATCCAAATAAGCGGAACCACAGAAACCATGGTCGAGAAAGATGTAGAAGTACAAGAGATTTAGAAGGAACCTGAAACTAAGTCAGGACAGAGTGCAACATCGTTGCAAGAGAAACTGGAGATAGTACTCTAGAACCCACAATATTGCGCATAGCCGATGCAACTCTACCTGGAAAAAACATAGATGTTCCCATTCCTTCCATCATCGGTGAGGATGAGACTTGCGCAGCAGTCGCAAGGTCTGTCTAAAGGGATGAAGAGGTGGAGACACGTTTGGAACACTCAATTTCCAGTGGACTTCCACTGCAAGTCCGAGTACCCAGGGAGGCCACTAATTCTTTGGTGACCTCTCTCAATAGCCATTAACACAAATAATAGGGATGATCAGAGCTTCAATTGATCAATTGGAGTAGAGTCTTTAGTAGGTCGAACGGGAAGCAGAGTTTTACAAGGAGGAATCACTCCTCATGCAAGAACGCCGGACGCAGGAAGAGTCTGTAAGGATCCAGGCAAAGCAAAAATTGGAAAAGGTCCAGGAAAATCTTGCAGAATCCTAGCCAATGATCCGAAGGACAACACCACAACTGCTGTAGAATCCAGTGCAGCAGGCGAGCCTGTGAAGCAGATTGAGCTATTCCATGTAGCATGGTCGAAGCTAACCATTCACATAGAGAAACTTGAAGCACAGTTGTGGGAGAGTCAACGTGAAGAAAAACAACAACCCCAGAAACTTCAAGATAAAATGGAAAGACTCGTGCTTGAAGGGAATAATACAAGAGCAACCTTGCACAAATGAACTGCAGAATGCACAAAGATCTTTTGAGAAGTCAGCGACTGGATGGGTATTATTTCAAGGTGCAAACAAACTCTAGAGGACTTGAGCACGAAGATATAGTCACTCAATGAGGAAGTTTCCATCACCATGGATCCAGAGGAGAAGAAAGAAAAATTCGACCAGATCTAACAAGAAGACAAAGAGCTCACTACTTTATTTGAAGCACATTTAGTATCTAATAAAGGGCTATGGGAGTTTCAACCTATCATTCAGATACCCTATCTATAGATTCATAAGGTAGATTCTACAACCGAATCAAAGTGTAACTCTATGGTCGCATCCAAGCATAAGGAATGCATTACAGACACGACTCAACATTTTGTGGCCGAAGATTAACTCCTTGCCAGAAAGTGGCAGGACAAAGTCATCAATTTCCAAGGAGTAAGGAAGAGAGCTCTGTAATTGATCTCAGAGTTGGGCACTTCATTTGAAGAAGAATAAAAGGAAATGGATCAAGCAGAAATTGGAATAAAACCAGAGACAAAAGATAAAGTAAAGCAACAAGCCGATCCAGAGACCACGGAAGAACCAAGGATTTGACTCGAGGACGAGTCAAGGATTGTGGTCAGAGCTTGTTGGGACCTTTTTTTGTTGTTAGAAGTTATGAAAGGAATGATATAGTCCCAATTTTGGTAAACATAAGATGTGCAAGTCACAGAGGAGATAGACAACAAAATGAATAAATAAACCAAAAATGGTTGGAAGGACAACGCAACACCAACATGAAGAAAGAACTTACAACAGAATAAGAAAAGAAATCATTCGAAGTCTCAAACCTAAAGATCCAAATTAGCTTATATATACGGGATGAATATGATTGTAAAGGGTTGTTGATCCTTTCTAGTCAGTTGTTATTGTTCATTTTGGGTAAATGTTAGCTAGAGTTCTAGAGTGTGGGTTTGGAACCAGACCAAGGCTGTAACAGAGTCATATCCTGTTGTAATGTTGAAAGAGAAAGGGTTAGGGTTAACCTTGTTTCTCAGTAGCACAAATTTTTGTTGTTATCTTTGGAATGACCGATTTGTGTCTGTAACTTAGTCGAATCATGTAATTGAGAAGAACCATATGATGTTAATACAAAGAGAGACCCAAAATTTTGAAATTGTTGTGTCTATTTAGCTTCAGATTATCTTGAATGTTTCTCTGTATTATCTTTATGTCATATATGCTTAATTGGATATAGCTTCTTGATGAATGCAACAAAAATATGTTATCTTTAATCTGGGATATGAATGTTTAGACAGTTCTGGGTTTAATCTATCTTGCACAAGACTAACAATGATCCTGAGATTGTATGAATTTGTCTAAGTATTCTTCTTACCCTTCCCTATTTTCATCGTCTTAGTTGCGCTTCGGGTGATACTTCTTCCCTTCAAGAAAGATGAAAATGCCAATGCTCTAGACGAATTCRATACCTTTTGTTGGTAACCTAAGAAGGAACCTGGTCTAATCAATTCTACGCCAACAGTGGGAGCTTATGGAACTCCATTATGCTTCTCAGTTTGTATTTTATGCCCCCGTACCAAATTTCCAACATGTYCTTGAATGGCTTGAGGAGGTKAGTTGCAAATCGTAATAAAACTCAAACTGAGACTTGAATAGACAAATCATCAGTTGCATTGGATCTGGGGAACTTGGTTTCAACTAATAGGGATCCTCTGCTATCATTGTGTTTCTTGAAAAAATGTTTGTTTGAGGATCTCTAGAAGTAGGGTTTTGCTCAATGAGGCATAATGCAATTTTTGAACAGGAGGTCAATTTTCAAGAACAATGTGGAAGACAATTGTGGGTAGCATGGTCATATGAGAATTAGCCAAAAATACATGTGGGATCTTACGAAACTATGTTATCCTTCTTGATTTGGATTTTATGCCCCCGGACCAAATTGCCAATGTGTCCCTGAATGGATTGAGGAGGTTAGTTGCAACTAGTGATAAAAATTGAACATGAACCCGGATGGAAAAACCATCGGTTTCATTGGATCCAGGAAGACGAGTTTCATTTAGTGGGTCTCCTCCTCTATCATTATGTTTCCCAGAAAATCATTTGTTGGAGGATCTTTAGAACTAGGGTTTTTCTAAATGAGGCATAGTGCAATTTTTGAACAAGAGGTCGATTTTAAAAAACATTGTGTTGGGTGATTATGGGTAGCATGGTCATGTGGGCCTTGTCTAAATATATGTGCAAGAGATTATGGAACTTCATTATGTTGGTCAATTTGGATTTTATGCCCCCATACCAAATTTCCAGCATGTCCATGAATGACTTAAGGAGGTGAGTTGCAACTTAGGATAAAACTCAAGCCGAGAATCAAATTGATGAACCATTGGTTGCATTGGATATGAGGCACCAGGTTTCAGTTATTGGGGCCCCTCCATTGTCATTGTGTTTCCTAGAAAATCATTTTTTGGAGGATATCTAGAACTAGGGTTTTGCTGAATGAGGCATTGTGCAATTTTTGGATAAGAGGTCGATTTCCAAGAACACTGCGTCGGACGATTGTGGGTAGTGTGGTTGCATGGGCCTTAGCCAAATAGACGTGTAGGATCTTACGAAACTTCATTATGCTTCTCAATTTGGATTTTATGCCCCCTAATGAAATTTCCAACATGTCCATGAATGACTTGAGGAGGTGAGTTGCAACTCACAATAATACTCAAACCATAATCGAGATGGATGAATGATCAATTGCATTGGATTTGGGGCACAACAGTTTAGCTAGTGGGCCCCCTTTGTTCTCATTGTGTTTCTCAGAAAAGCATTTGATGGATGATATTTGTAACTAGGGTTTTTCTCAATGAGGCATAGTGCAATTTCTGAAGAAGATGTCAATTTTCAAAAAAAATATGTTGGGTGATTATGGGTAGTGTGGTCGCATGGGCCTTGGCCAAATAGAAGTGAAGGAGCTTATATAAATCCGTTATGCTGCTTGGTTTGTATTTTATGCCCCTAGATGAAATTGGCAACATGTCCTTGTATGGATTGATGATGTGAGTTTCAATTGATGATAAAACTCAATCCAGGATTTGGATGGATGAACCATTAGTTGCATTGAATCCAGGGTACCAAGTTTCAGCTAGTGGGGCACCTCTGTAATCATTGTGTTTCTTGAAAAATCATTTGTTGGAGGATATCCCAAACTAGGGTTTTTCTCAATGAGGCATAGTACAATTTTTGAACAAGAGGTTGATTTTTAAGAAAACTACGCTAGGTGATTATGGGTAGACTGGTCATGTGGGCCTTGTCCAAACAGATGTGCGAGATCTTACGAAACTTTTTTATGATGCTAAGTTTGAATTTTATGCCCTCGGGCCAAATTTCCAACATGTCCTTGAATGGCTTGAGAAGGTGAGTTGAAACTTGCAATATAAATCAAAATGGGACTCAAATAGATGAACCATCAGTTGCATTGGATCTAGGGCATTGAGTTTCAACTAGTGGGGCCCCTTCACTATCATTGTGTTGCCCAAAAAAACATTTGTTGGAGGATCTCTGGAACTAGTGTTTTGTTGAGGGCTTATTCGATATGTTTGAAAATTTTACACTTGTAACGATAGACATGGCAGGGAAAGGCATGGGATGTCATGGAAAGGCAAGGCATGGAAAGGAATGGCATGGGATGGAATGGAAAGGTAAGTAAAGGCATGGCATGGAAAGACAAGGCATGTGTTGGCGCATGCCAATTTTGGGGATAATCAAGTAAGTTTTGAAGGAATCAAAGAAACACCGAAAAATAAGGGAGCATGTCATAAATAGAGGAAAAGAAGCACTAGAAACAAAGGAAAATATGCGCCAAGAAAAGTAGTTACAAAGTGGAAAAATGGTTGTAGATTAGTTGGAAAGTGGACAAGCACTGACTTGGAGAATGGTTGGATCCTGGACCAGCCAAGATTAAGTCAAGGAGAAAGTGGAGAAACCTAATCCTCTCAGGGTTAGGGTTTTTGTAAGGGCATTGTCCTAGTTTTTTATATGTAGAATGTATTAGGATGACGAGAGGGTTTCCCTTTTTGTTGGAGTGTGTATTGTTGAGGTTGTAGTAGATCCTTTAGTTGAGTAAGAGGTATTTTTGAGAGACTGGTGCGATCTATGGAGATCAAATGTAATGGGGAAATAATTGTGCAGTGCACAACAATTGATTTTTCCAGAATATGAATAAAGAGAAGAAGCGAAAAATCTTTGTGGACATAGCCCAGGAGGGAGTGAACCCCATCACATCTGTTTCATGTGTATGAATGTTTGCATTGCTTACTGTTATGTTAATTTAACAAGATTTATGATGAATATGTTAAGTGTTAAAGGTTATATTACTACGCACAAAGAATAAACTAATGGAATCTGCATAATAGCTCTAAATAAATAAATGTTATAGCTAGTGGTTAGATCAGAATCTGCATAATAGCTCTAAATAAATGAATGTTATAGCTAGTGGTTAGATCAGAATCTTGTGCTACAGTAGATAAATACTTGTCATTGAACACATGCATTTATAATGGTTAATGAAGTACTATTAGAATAGTTGTGACAGTGGTATGAAATAATATCTAATGAGGGTTTGAAGGTTAACAATAAGTAGGTTAAATACCTCTAAGAGATACACATCCCATCCCATGCTTGCAGACATTTGAGACATGCGGCCACCCATAGAAGCCATATTGGGTGAGAATGTGTTTCCACTCTGTGCACTATGTTTCCTTCTGGTATCCAGAAGATCCGATGGTAGAAGGGTATGTTGGTAATAATATAGTTAGAACCTGGGTCATCCCAAGAGACCAAACCAACAATGGTTCCGTTGCTGGCTGGAACTCAGAATATTAGATTAGGAGGGATGTATCACACAATATAACATGATGTATTAAGAAACGGGATTGTTTTTAGGTTGGAAACCCACAAAATCAGAGATTGAAATATGGTTGATAGTTTAGGAACTAGAGTTTTCCCAGAAAGATAATAGAAGCTCTAGGTTTAATCCAAGACGATATTTGGAAAGATATGTATGCAACGAAATACACAAGAGTTTATTTAGTGAGTTTCCCACACTATTGTAGGAGTGGATAACATGGTTGAAAGATACCCATATGAAAAATAGAGTTAGATCAATGGAGTGGACAGAAGAAAGTATCGCGTGGTTGAAAAGGGTGAATAACAAATTCACGCGTGAAATAGATTTCTGGCTAGACAACATTGTAGTGGGGTATACCACTGAGTTCACAGTAGATACATCAAAGTCTTACAGTATAACAGAGTAGGAGTTTCTTAAGGGTCAAAGGGGAAGATATATCATATCATTGTACATTTCGATAAAGATATTATTGCATGATAAAGGGGTATTAACCATGGAATCAGATAGCTAAACTACCCTGTGTGCATGGGGGAGTTAGGGGAAACCTATGGAAGGTCTGAGATGGAGGGGTAAATGAATAGAGAACAGAGCAGTAAAAAGAAATATCCCATTATGATGGATCAAGAGGAGATCCAAGAAATTATGCAGAATGTAGAAACGACGCACAGTGGAAGACCCTACCAATATAAGCTTAATAGGAAGAAAAGAGAAGTATTCGATAAGGAAGGCTTGAAGAACGATGAAGAAGAGGTAGAGGATATCCGTGATGTGGAGAAAATTGAAGAAATATTGAATGCCATATATGAAAGAAATTATAGAGGAGAGAGATCTATTGAGGAAGCAGATACCCCTGTCCAAACCTGAATCAGTGTAGAACCTACAAACCCATGTACGATTAACACATCAACAAAGAAACAGTTGTTTAGAGAACCAATGACTGATGGTCAAAGTAATATAGGAGATCATAATAGAAGTGAGGGTACAAGTGTAAGTACTAACAACAATATAGGTAGTGTACAAGTGGAATTACTAGTAACAATACCAGTGGGAGTTCAAGTTTGAAAAACAATACATAGATAGTAGTACCGCGCAGAGCAGGTACAACACATTCAAAAATGGTAGGTGTAGATCCAACGATAACATTAATAGAGTTTCACGGGGATGGAACATAAGACCCGGAGAAGAACCTATTCGTGTGTGGGTGAATATGGGAAGAAAAAGGAATCACTTATGATCTATAAAACGTAGCGCAGTTAGCAATAACATTCAGAAACCGTGCGCTGGATTGGTTCATGAACCTAGCAGTAAACAATCCACAGGGTGTGCTGAGAACAATAACAGATTATCAAATAGGAACTCATCATTGAGTTTCAGAGGMTGAAATCAAAGGATTAGTTTATGAATGAGATGATTGAGGGTAGACAAAAACYAGGAGAATCYGTATGGGACATTGATCATAAGTTTAAGACATTGAAAGGTAAATTGAAGTATCCCATTTTTGACATGCAAMAAAKACAATTGTTTATAAATTCTTTGTTACCACATTTCAAATATCCATTGAGACAAAAACAATTTCAAAACCAGGCAGAGGAACTATAATAAAYGATGCAGTTAGAGGAGTATCGGTATAAACAGACAGATCCAACTATAGAGGAGATGAAGGAAGACCTAAAGAACCTAATAGTGAAATTAAACCATAATAAAAGTAGGGAGAAAAGAGAAGTAGTGTGGTGTACCCTGTTCAGATCAGAGGGACATCACAAGAACAAGTTTCCGATATTTGTGTAGTACCTGTGGGTAGGGATGCCAAATCCATTACCTACAGGAGGGACTTGGTGTGAAATATGAAAGATAGATGGGCATGATACTTATCACTGTCCTATGATGTAGAAGTACAAGACAAAACCGAAGAGTACTTTCTGTAACTTTTGTAAGTCAGTAGGACATGAAGAATTTTTTTTTATAACTTTGGAGTTAATGAAGGAAAGAACCTCATATGCATAGAGGATGCAGGTTGAGTTGATGGCAGGACAAACAAAGCCACAGTTTGGAAATGCGTATAAATTTCAAGCGGTGCCACAATTTCAACAACCCCTGTAGTATAATCAAGCACCACAATATCATCAACAAAACATGGATCCATAAGGGAACATAGGAGGATTCAGAGGTAGAGGAAGAGGAGGAATGGGCAGAGGCAGAGGGCCTATTATCTGCCATAATTTTCAACAACAAGAACACTATGACAGAGATTGTCCTCAACCAACAACAACATGTATGTACTTTCACGCAACATATCAAGTGACATAAGAGTGGCTGAAGTTAATGACGAAGATCCAGAAGAAGAGGAATCTAAATAACTAGAATGTTCAGTGGATTGCTGCATAAATAAGGGATCCCAGAAGGAACATCAATATAGTAACTAGAGGAGGAGTGAAGATAGGAGCAGATGCACATGATCAAAATAAGGAATCTCAGTGCCGGATTCAGAAGAACACTCAACGACAACATCAGTTTGACTCAAAGAAGGAAAATGAAACTTTCAAGGAAGCAAAGAAGGAGTTCCTGAAGGAACATGAAGCCTCCACATAGAAAACTGCGCATAGGTATGATACTCCTATTTTTTATATGCCTTAGTCTTTGGATCATACTTACAAAGGAGAGAAAACAAAGAAAGTAAGTAACTTAAATAATTTTCTGGAATCTTGCTTTAAATTACTTAATGATAAGAATTCCATGAATTTGTTTAAAAGTATGCTTGAGAAATATAGCATAGAATAAGGGTTAGGAGCAGAACCAAAGAAGATCAATCAGATCCATAGAAAGAAAAGAACTAGTAGAGAGTTCAAATTGAATGCGAATATAAGAGACTTTAACATGGGAAATGTTATCTTAGACTTAGGATCAGATGTCAACATTTTGCCAAAGAAGACTTAGGAAGCAATGGGAGAACCTACACTAGGGTATTCCAATATCCAATTGAAGCTAGAAAAACAGTAGAGAGTGATTCTCATAGGTAGATTAAAGAATACAACAATGGATGTAGACAGTKTGTGCACCACAACCGATTTTGAAGTAATAGATATGGTGGATGAGTGTATACCATTTCCAACACTATTGGGAATTGATTGGGCCTTTGATAATCAGGCCATAATTAATTTTAAGACTAGGAAGATGATATTTGAAGYTGGGAAATTCAGGGTAGTAGCACCTTTATATCCATCATATTGTGAAAGATATGTAGAACCTACRCCTGACAGTGTTCTAGAGGATGATGTAAACTAGTTGTATAGAACTATTGCGCGAGAGGAAGACTATGTGAATCCAACTGCAGATGGAGTTCTCAKGTTGAGGAGTATCAATTCTGATATGTCAGATTCAGATAGTGGAGTATAAAACTGGTAGMAAATATTGCATGAAGTCTCTACTAGGATGTGCACCTGAGTTACACACATAGTAAGAAGGGTTGGGATAGAAGTAAGACAGTTTACCACATTTACTACAGAGAAAAATTTAGAAAACTTATTAACAAAGTTTGAATCAGAAGTTTTGGATAGTCATAGATTATTAGTGTTGGATATAGCATTGAGAGACACACCTACACGATGGTGGGGTGCACATAAGGAGGTAATTTAGGACTGGTATCAGTGTAAGGGATTGATGTGCATAAGATTTGGTAGGAGTGAGAAGGATAGATCTATACAGAATTATGATGGAAAAGGGAACCCATAACATCATATAAATTATCGTGTCACTAATTGGAGATTGGTACCACCAGAGGAATGGATGCATTACATTATTCATACATTATAAGGGATACCTAGTAATTGGTACAAGGAGAAGGAACTGCATAGAGAAATTGTGAATTGGGCGCATTACATCAGAACTTTATTAGGACCTCTTCATTTGAAAGTGAGAATGCATGGGTGGATCTAGCATTACAGAGGATAAAAAAGAGTATATTTGAAGAATATGGGGTAGATACAGTGACAATAGACAAAGATTATAGAAAATAACACTTGAACAACTAGTTTACCGTTATCAGGTCATAGAGGATGAGGAAGCAGAAGACAACCCATGTGACATACATATATTAGAAGGGGAAGGAGAAATAGGGTTGGAAGGACCCCAGGTACAATCAAAATAATTTACTGCACCAATGAAGATTAAAAAGGTCTATATTGGGACTGAAGAGAAGCCCAAGATAGCTAACATTGGAGATTATTGGGACATTGATACAATGGAAAAAATAACTAAATTACTGTGCGAATATAGTAATTTATTCCCAGCCACATTTTTCAGAGATGAAATGGGTAGCATGAGAACTTGGAGAAATGAAGATACCCCTCAGACCAGATTCAAGGCTAGTTAGACAAAGACCATACATATTAAACCCCATCTATAATCATAAAGTTAAGCCATAAATTGATAGACTGCTAGAATCAGGAATCATAGAACCTGTGGAAGAATCATAGTGGATTAGTCCAATGGTGGTCCAAGAAAATAAGAATGGAGGGATTAGGATGTGTGTGGATTTGAGGAAATTAAATGATGCATCCTGCATGATCTTTTTCCTACTCCATTTACAGATGAGATTTTAGAGAATGTGGGAGGACATGAAGTATACTCTTTCAGAGATGGATTTTCAGGTTATCATTAGATCAAAATTGCTGTGGAGGACAGGCACAAAACCACATTTGTAGTAGAGTGGGGGTCATATCAGTACACAACAATTCCATTTGGTTTAAAGAATGCACCAACAATATTTTCTAGAGTACTAGTAGATGCATTCAAGGATTTTATACATAAATTTTTAGAAGTTTATCTGGATGATTGGAGAATATTCATTTTATTGAAGGACAATGTAGAAATTTTGAGGTTAATGTTAGAGATATGTAGGAAATATCGGATTTTCTTGAACATTAAGAAATGTGTATTCAATACATCATTTGACATCCTACTTAGACACATGGTATGAAAACAGGGCTTGATAGTAGACCCTGCAAAGATTGTTTTTATTGTCAATTTACCACCACCAAAGTCAGTGCGCCAGTTGAGAGAAACATTGGGCCACATAGGGTACTACAGGAAATTCATAAAGGGATATGAAAAGATTACTATGCCCATGAAGAAGTTACTAAAGAAAGATATCAGGTTTCAATGGAATGATGAATTCCAAGAGAGTTTGGACATACTAAAAGAGAAGATGGTGACAACACCAATTTTGAGATTTTCACATTCGACAAAATAATTTCATGTGCATGTGGACGCTTCATCCATTGCACTTGGAGCAGTTTTGGCACAACTAGGTGAAGGAGTAATCGATAACCCACTATATTTTGCTAGTAGAAAGTTATCTGAGTCTGAACAGAACTATAATACTATAGAAAGGGAAGGTATGGCTATGGTATAGGCCTTACAAAAGTTCATACATTATTTATTGGGTCAACATTTTAAAATGTTTACAGATCATTCCGCTTTGAAGTACCTAGTTAACAAGCCAGTGTTGGGGGGGATGATCTATAGATGGATGATATTGTTCCAAGAATTTGATTTTGAAATCATAGTAAAACCAAGGAATTTGAATATAGGATCATATCATCTGTCAAGAATTACTAATGGAGAGGAGCCAAGGAACTTGGAGGATAATTTTCCTAATGCTAATCTATTTTCTGTTCAGATTGATGGTGATTATTTTGATGACATTGTTGGATTTTTGAGCACATGAATGGGTCCCAAGGAATTTACTGTCACACAGAAAAAATAGTTGGTAGTGCACGCTACATATTATCAACTTCTTGCAGGTCATTTATACAAGTTAGGTGCAGATGGAATTCTGAGAAGATGTGTGATGGAGCATGAACACTTCATGGTGTTAGCAGAAGCACATGCAGGCATAGCTGGAGGGAGCTATGCAAGAAAGCCTACAACATAGAAAGTGATACACGCAGGATTATGGTGGCCTACTGTACATAAGGTTGCAAAGAGATATTGTCAGACGTATGATGTCTGTCAGAGGGTGGGAAAACCATCTAGAAGGGATGAAATTCCACTTATGCCCCAAGTAACTTTACAGGTTTTTGATAAATGGGTTGTGTATTTCATTGGACCCATTAACCCACTGACAAGGAGATTAGGAGAAAGATACATCATCACTGTGACATCATGCTTAACCATGTGGGAAGAAGCATCCCCAGTGAAGGATTGCAACACAAAAACTGGAGCGCGGTTTCTCTTTGAGAATGTGGTGACCAGATTTGGATGCCCTAGAATATTGTTGATTGATTAGGGAACCCATTTTATTAACAATATAATTAGAGCTATGACAAAATAATTCAAGATATATCATCAGAAGAGAACACCTTACTATCCTCAGGAAAATGGTACAATAGAAGCTTTTAACAATATTTTGGAGAATGCATTGTGTTGGATGTTACTCTCTCTTCCTACTTCTTGGGCTGACCCAGGTTCAGATCTAAACAAGCTTCCAACAAATCCCTCTAAAACTATCGAACCTCCTGGTAATCCAGAAGGAAACACAACACATAGAGTTTACTGCGTAGTCCCACTCGAGATAGTCATATGGGTGACTGCAATGCTCAGATTCTTGCAGTCTAGGAAAGAGTGGGCATATGGGATTGCACTTTGTGATCTTCATTTATTTACGCTATTATCCATCTATATTAAATACTCTGCCATTCTTTATTCATGTATGTAAATCAATAGATATAACTACTTCATCAAGAAATTCATCTAAGATGTAACCATTTAAATCAAAGACATAAACAATAAGAAATTCACATAACACATGATCTACCGTGGTTCACCCCATTCTGGGCTATGTCCATAAAGATTTGGCTGCTTAGGCTCTTTTATTATGGTACTACAATATATGGTGATGCACACACTACAATTTCTGATCTTACAATCACAACAGGTTCCATGATCCATATGAAGCTAACTAGATCGCACCAGGCTCTTCAGCCTGCAATCTAACCCTCAAGATCGAGTTGCTTGACTCTCCTACAACTCCACAACTTACAAAAATGGTTTCAGATCTTATAGCAGTTTCCTTCTTCGAATCTTACAAAACTTAGCAAATCGTTTACCTAGACCTCCTAGGTACTTATATATATTGATTCTCAGCTCAACAATTTTTACATTGCTCATTTAGGTTTCTGTGGTGAGATATTTGTTCAGAATTTGTCGGAAGAACCACAGTGCTATTGATAGCTTGTCGTCGACGTTTCGGATCCACAATAGGATCCATCTTCAGGATCCTGAAGATGGATCCTGTTGTGGATCCGAAACGTCGACGACAAGCTATCAATAGCACTGTGGTTCTTCCGACAAATTCTGAATAAATTTTTACATTATTTTACAAAAACCCTAACCCTAATGTGGTTAGGTTTCCCTGTATGCATGCCTTGCATGCTTTCCTTGCACGCACTGCTTTTCCTGCCACTTGTGCATTTCCAAAATTAGGTATTTCCCCACCAAAACTGGATTTCTCCTCAAAATAGGTATGTGCTCAACATGCCCCCAACACTAACATTGTGACTTGTCCCGAGTCACTACCTAACTTCGACATCTGTCACTGCTTGTGCCAGTGAAACATACATCTCAACTATTTTCTAGCATTGCTCCTAAGCTTGAMTGCTTTTTTCGACCATGTCTCTCACTAACTGCACGGTGACTGGGGGTTTTAGTATTTCTCCTCCTTCCAAGCCTATCCACTCTACGTTTAGCTTCACTCTGTCGATCTCCATGACCAACTTCTYTGCCTTTTCCTATAGGGGCTCCAATTGATCCTGTCGCGCAATMTTTTGYGCATGTACCATTTTCTCCTCTATCTGTAGTGTCTTTATTTCAGTGGTGGTATTGATTCTCTCGGGTAATGACAGTGTCTTCTGTCATTTTTTTAGCTCTGCCATTGCTTCATGCACTCTGTCTTCCTTCCCTTGCATCTCCTTCAAGCTCGCATATTCTAACAGTTGTGTCCACAACTGGGCATTGTTTTCCAACAGTTTTGTGATGCGTTGTGTTGCACGCACAATGTTTTCTGTCAAGGCTGTCTCATCTTGTTCACGCTGTGAAATGAACTCAAGAGGAATGGTAGGTACTGCACACTCCTCCAATTCCTTGATTTGGTCCTTGTACTTCTCTAAGGTCTGGACGATTTTTCTCTTCTTCTTCTGGGAAGATGTTTCCTCTGATTCTACGCTAGCCGGGATGGTGTGAAATACAACGCTAATGCATTTCTCCATCTCCTCGAACTTTTTCTGCATTGCTCTTGTTTCTTTCCCTTCTTAGATGATTGACTCCTGCAATGAGTTGTTTTCTTCTTGCGTAGTTTGTAAGTTTGTCGTGTCAGTCCTAGCCCAGGACTTAATTTCATGTGCTACATAATTTGCAGTTTGTAAAGCGCCTTTGTTGGTATCTTGGGCAACACCAAGTCCAATGTATGCATTTCCTTGAGGGGCCTTTGCACTGCCTCCTCGTCTATGTACAATATATCTGGTGTTATTATGAAGTTTGTGCTCCCATGTGCTGTAAGATGGACTATTTCTCCGACAGGTCTTCCTTCCATGGTTTGGGCCGCTTGATCTTTCTGTTGCTACTATGCCCTGATCCTTAACTGCTCCAACATAGTTTTTAGTTTTTACCTCCTTTACTTGCTAAAACATTGATACCTGGTGGTTCTCTGTGTTCTCCCACACCTCCGACAATCTATCCTTGACTTTTGTCATGACTAACTCCACATCATCTATGGTTAGTGATGTATGAGAATGTGGTTTGTGGGAATTTTTTTTCTTCCTGGAGCCACTGGTTTACTCCCCTGTCCTCTTTCCTTGGGTATTGAATGGCTCGAATGTTGTTAGCATATGAGTATCTCTGTCAGTTTCTTGCCCCATTTCTTCTTCTTCAAGAATCTCTTGTGTCCCTGTCCCTACTTCTGCACTACACACTTCTTTGGTC
>JASDQU010210171.1:0-18770 GCA_032191745.1 Picea mariana
CCCACTCAACTTGCGTTACCTGTAGCGAAATTCTTCCAGAATATTGAAGGAGATCCAAATCATATGGTTAGAAGGATTCATCAAATAGTGGAGGTGCAACAGATCAGGGAACAGGTGATGGATGTGGCCCATAGTCATCAGCAGAAGGTCAAGCAGGCTTTTGATAGGAAGGTCACAAAGAAGGAATTTGAGCTCGGGGATTTGGTGCTTAAGTGGGATGCGCCCAGGCAGGATAGGGGCAAACACGGCAAGTTTGACGCCCTCTAGATCGGGTCCTTCAGGATCACTGAAGTATTCTCAAATAACACTTATAGGTTGCAGGATTTGGAGGGTGAGGAAGTCTTTAATGGCCCAGTAAATGGGCATTTCCTGAAAATATGTTTTGTTTGAGCCGTAGGCGGCTCCTCATTTTGTAAATATTGTCCTTTTAGTTGTTTACTTATTTATTTTCGGCTTAATAGATGACTCCATAGCCCAACAACAAGGCACTGAAGCTGCAAATTAGTTCTTAGAGCATCGCAGGGACGACTCTATCCCCCTTGGAGCCTAATGTTAGCGCAATTTCTTGCAAGATGGTGTTTTCTTCTGGTTTCGGGCCCCTGGTGTAAATGCATAGAAGTGGGGTTTGAAAACCGGTCGAGTGTGTTTTATTCAAAGGCCACACCCATGAGCGTCGAGCGTAGCCCACAGAATAAGCCCATTTCGGACTTAAAATCAAGCGAGTGGGCACTTTGTCTTTCAACGGCGAGGATCCACAGATGGGGCAGATCGATGGTCGTCGAGTAAGTTTGGGTCGCAGAGTTGCACGTGGTCAAGCGCCTAAGTTCATCTCCTATGGCCAAACTCATGAAACGATCAAGCCATTTCGTTATTTCGGCTACCGAGACTTCAACATACAAGGGTATCTCCTCCTTGCATCATGTATCCCCGATGCGTGAAATCCCGAAAGAACCATGACCGTTGATCAAGAAATGATCTAGGTCGTCCATCCAATGGGACACGTGGCGCACGATCAAGCCATTTAAGCTACCGGGACTTCGAGAGAATAGAGGGTCTCCTCCTTCCACTGCATTTCAAAACCCCGAAGCCCGAAACGTCGAAAGGGTCCAGAGTAGAGGCGGTCCCACATTTGAGAAGTGATCTAGGTCGTCCATCCAATGGGACAAGTGGCACGTGATCAAGCCATTTCGGCTACAGGTACTTCGAGAGAACAAAGGGTCTCATCCTTTTGCTGCATTTCAAACCCCCAAAGCCCGAAACGCCGAAAGGGTCCAGGCCAGAGGCGGTCCCACATTCATTCAAGTGTTGATCTAGGTTGTCCATCCAATAGGACACGTGGCACACGATCAAGCCATTTTGACTACCGGGACTTCGAGAGAACAGAGGGTCTTTTTCCTCCACTGCATTTCAAATCGCCGAAACGCGAAATGTCGAAAGCGCCTTTGAAGATAGGCACAGGGTCACAACCCTTGGTCACTTGGGGGTGATAGAAATAACTGTGCAAAGGGCCAAAGCATCGAGTTTAGCTGTAGAAGGGATCACCACGTTCTCTAGAGACCAGTTCATCTCGACCTCGATCTTGGTCCTTGCTAAAAATAAATGAAGGTGGATGGAGGTAGTTGAAACCTCGGCTCACTCATTAAATGCAAAACATGGAGGTTCCGACAGGCAGTCTGCCCAAGATGGTCCTGTATGTTGGTTTTCTCCAAAGAAGCCATGTTGAGTTCTCATTTGACCAGAGGAGTTTGCACACGTTATTTTAGCCTTTAATGTTTCAGCTACCCCCCCTGCAAAGGCCATGCAAAGTTAAGATGACGTCTGACAAAGGAGTTCAGGCCAGATTTGACTGAAGAGACGCCACACCTTGAAAGTCCTGAGACAGCTATGTTGGGTGAAAGTTTAGGAGTATATGTACTCAGTTTTGTATTTTTGTAAGCATCGATGGTAGAGCACAGCTCCCGATTGTAAATCTTTAATCTAGCCTCTGGTTCTCTGGTTATAGAAGAACATTTGAGACTTCTTGTTTAATGGCAGCCAACCTCTTCTTTTCCTTTTTCCCTCTAAATCTTAAAGCCCGGGCATGGATG
The DNA here is from genome assembly GCA_032191745.1 of Picea mariana. Lineage (NCBI taxonomy): Eukaryota > Viridiplantae > Streptophyta > Pinopsida > Pinales > Pinaceae > Picea > Picea mariana. The sequence continues at coordinate 2,088 of JASDQU010210171.1, forward strand.
ATCCAGTCGAGTGTTGCGTAGCTATATAATGTAGGTTTGATTATATCAGTTCGACAATCTTTTTAGGTTCATTTTGAAGTTTATTCGGCTCTGAGAGGATCTCATATCCGAGACTTTTCCTCTTTTGTGAAGACTGTTGGAAGACTGGATGTCCAGAGCAGACTTTATTTCCCCTCTCTTTCCCTCCACTTACTCACCACTATCATTATTATTGGATTAAGTTAGGTCAAGACCTCATATGTCATTGTTGTTCCAGCCCAGTTTTCTGAGTTATAATGATATGATTCTGAGTTTCTTTCCATTTGATCAACCTCTACAAACAAATCGTGACATAAAATTGATGGGTGTCGGGCTCTGCTCCTGCTGCAATTAGCGTTGGAGTGACTTCCAACGCTAACAGTGTGGTTATTCAAGGAAGATTATAGGAAATTGATTTCAAACACATGGGTGCACCTCAACTCTTTGTCTCCCTCCTCTATGATGAAACAATTCACAGACAATATCGCCATAATTAAGGAAGTTATGAAGAATTGGTATAAGACTTATAAGGAGAAGACCCTTGGTCAACTAAAGGAGGCAGAAACAAAGATAGCAAAAATACATGAGGACAATACCTTTGGGTATTGGTCGGGGAAACATCTCTTACATTTGTGAGAATTTGAATATGTTTGACATTCAATATTGTAAAAAGAGGAGCAAAGGTGGTGACTGAAAAGTAGAGCAGTGTGGATAAAAGAAGGTGACAATAATTCTAAGTTTTTCATAATTATGAGAACCCATGTAAGAATTTCAATACTATTTGGGAGGTAAAAACCTAGGATGGTACGATTGTAGACTCCTTTATGTACAAAGCAAACGAAGCGATTTCCCACTTCAGTTCCCTATTTCAGGAACCATCGAGTTGTCCCATTCAGGAGATATTGGAAGTGCTCTCAAAATTTCTATGTGTTTTCACTGAAGACATGAACAATTCATTGATTGGAGAAGTTACAAAAGTTGAAGTTCTCGCTACCCTCTCCTCCATGCAAAGAGGCAAGAGCTCTAGGCTTGACGGGTTAACTATGGAATTTTGCGTGGGTTTTTATGATATAATCAAGGGTGATCTACTCAAGGTAGTTCGAGAGTCCAAAAGGATGGGAGAAATCCTAGGTTCATTTAACTCCACCTTTATTTCCCTTATCCCCAAAAAACATTATTTGAGCTCCTTCGGGGACTCCCATGCCATTTCGTACTGCAACATAATTTATAAAATTATGGCTAAAATCATAGCTAGGATGCTAAAGCCAATTTTCAATGAAATAATATTTGAATAGCAATTTGGTTTTCATCAGAAGAGACAAATTCACGACATTGTGGTTATTACTCAAGAGGCCCTTGACTATGTCCATCTACACAAGTAGGTCGTAGATATCCTCAAGTTGGGCATGTCTAAAGCATATGATGGGGTTAGTTGGACCTTTTTGTGGCTCGTTCTCATAAAAATAGACATGGATCTTTCTGTGGTAAATTGGATATTGGGGTCTATCTATTCAGTAAATTTTGTGGTACTTATCAACGGTGCACCTTCAATATTCTCCAGAGCCTCAAGGGGTCTTTGAAAAGGTTTCCCTTTAGCCTTGTTCATGTTCCTAATCGTCGTTGAAGCTTTGAGCAAATTAATTGAAGATGCAAGGGTAAAAGGAGATTTTTTTGGAGTTAAGGTGGCAGGTTGGGAAAAAAATTCCCATCTTCTCTTTGTAGATGATGTTATATGTTTCATTAGTGGAACCTTGAAAGGCATTGTCTCCTTACGTGGAGTATTAAATATCTATTACAGTCCAACAGGTATGGAAATCAGTGTTGATGAATCTTGTCTTATTCTTAATAAATTTCCTAATAATATTGCTCAGCATATTGGTGGTTTACTTCCTTTCCCCCGAAAGGACCTCCAATATAGGTTCACGTATCTCGAATCCATTCTTAAACCCAATAAATCTAGATTTTTCGATTGGATATGGTTGTACAAGAATGTAGAGGCTTGGATCTCCCTCTGGGTTAACATGCTTCTATCTAGAGGTGGAAGACTTATGTTGGTCAATTCAATTCTAGAAAGAAACCTAGTCTACTAGAGCTTGATAGTCACGATCCCAAAAGGAATATTGACTAAAATTAACAAAATTGGATTTAGGTTCCTGTGATCTAGATCATGTTCTTTTAGAGGACTCCCTTGGTGAAATGGAGTCGGTTAGCTAACCCTAAAAATGTTGGAGGATGGGGCATGAAAAACATTTTCCATTTCCCCTAGTCTTTAGTTGCTCAAAGTCTATGGAGGTTGACACTAGACAATGGTCTTTGGGGTAGAGTCATGAAGGCTAAATACATGTAGGGCCTAGCAATAAAAGATTTTTTCAGGCTTCCGACGAAGTCCTCCAGTGGTTTCATTGTTTGGAAGACATTGTTACGTGCTTTCCCATTGGTTGGACAATGGACTGCATGGAAGATAGGAAATGGGAAGAAAGTTAGAGTTGGTGAAGATGCTTGGATGGGATCCAAAAATGATTACATGCTTTCGACCTCTCTTGTTCAAAAACTCCATGTGAAGGGTATATTCTTCATTGAAGATATCAAGGCCCAATCTCCTCAAAATAAGGGTAGATATGGATGTAAGTCATGGGTTTATCTAGGACTGGAAGGGAAAGACGTGATCAAATGGAATCAATTTACAAAATTATTAGTTTTAAACTACATCGAGATTGAAGAGGAGGAGGAAGATTCACTCGTATGGACTGAAAACCCAGGTATTGGGGACTACACAACAAAGTTGGGATATCAAGATATTTTGGAGACATAAACAACTATTGAAAAGCAATGGTGGTGGGGCCCTATTTGGAAGTTGAAAACCCCTTTAAAGAGTAAAATTACTCTTTGGTTGGCCATCAATAACAAGATTTTGACTTGGGATAACGATATCAAAAGGGGGTGGTTTGGTCCAATCATGTGTGCTATATGTAAGTCCAATGAGGAATCGATAAATCATGTCTTTATATTATATTTGTATATGGTGCAAGTGATGAAGCTTATGAATGATGAATTCAGGGATAATTCCTCTTGGAACAACGTTCAACATGAAAATTGTCTAAAGGACTGGTTATCTGACAAATCTGTAAAGCTTTCTGAAGGTCTGTCATGCATATTGGTCAATATTGTTTTATGGGCACATAATGTCTGGATGTTCAAGAACGAAAAGGTGCCACCTGAAGTCTCAATTGGTCTCATAAGAAAAATCTCAAAGGAATTCAAGCTAGCTCCTAAAGAAAAGAAAACCAGACTCCCAATAATTCCCGAGCTTAACCAAGAAATCCCATGAGGATTTTTTGATGGCGCCTCCTAGGGCCATCCTCCCTGATGTGGCATTGGGTTGGTTCTCTTTATAAACTGGAATCACCTTCTTCATTTAAGGTATGCTCCTGGTATAGGGATTAACAACAAAGAATAATTCATTGCCTTATGGACGTTGCTTGAAATAGCCATAAAAAAAGGTATCAAAAAGCTTCAAATATTGTGCGATTCTAAATTGATCTTAGACTGGCTAAACAAAAAATCTTTCATGTTAGATATTTGATGAAATCATTGCTACGGGGAATTCTTCACTCTCTCGACTCATTAGAATGGCACTCCAGCAACCATATTCTCTAAGATCTTAACGAGAAATTTGACGCCCTTTCCGAGGACACCATGGCTCTTCCTATTGGGGATTGTGGTCTTTATGAATCTTTCGAGGGAGAGGAACTAGAATCCATGGAGTTCCTACTTTGAAAATCGGATGTGTATTTGAAATTCACGACATTTTTTTCTTTTCTAGACCGTTAGTTATGAGGAATGGAGATAGATTGAATCTTTTCGAAAGATGTTTTCAAAACCTATAAATTGTTTATATATAGATAATAGGTTATGTTAATGTTCCTCTTAATTATGATAAGGAGAAAGAGAAGAATAGATTTTCACGTGCTCTGAGATGTTCTCTTACGAACAACAATATGTATATTCATAGCTAATGAATATAAGATTTTTTTCTTCAGAAAAAAAAATATTAACGAATGTCTTCCATCAAATATTGATATAAATGATTAAATTAAGGTGGTTTTGTGCACGAGATAGATGGATAAATGAAGAAAAGAGAATATGGGAAATAAGAAAACATGTAACAACATAATGGCTTGAGGGGGATATTTTATTTGTTGGGATATGATTTTCTGACTATTTTTGAAAAGGAGAATCAAAGCTTGAGTGAGAAAAGGGAGTGGTTGTAACCAAAGAAGAAGAGAAGAAATGAAGATTGAGGAGGATTGATTATAAAAAAAGACTCTTGTTTCTAGAATGGGGGATGGAAAATCCATAATTTGGCATGTATATTGTTATCAGGTTGAAGAAAGGATGGGGAGGTTGTTGGATTTTGCTTTGTACCTCAGTCCGAGGAATTGTTTCTAAAGATTGAATACAAAGAAAGGTCGATTCATTATAAGTTCGTATAATCGTACATTTCTGTCAATTGATTATTTTATTGAGTTCTTTTCATTATTGAAATTGCTTGGTAAAATATTATGATTTGGTTGTGGATTTAATTGTAGGGACATGTACCATACGTTTTAGATATGAATTTTTTCTTATGTTTGAGAACTAAACATGCTAGTAAGTTTTATGCAAATATTTACGAATTCCTTCTTGATTTTAGTAATTAAGGCTTATCCCTATATTTATGATAGGTTACTACTAGATTAGGATTAATTAGAGGTTAGAATAAACATTATGTGCTCCAATGTTTTTCCAAAAAATTTCGCTCTGTGGTTTTTTGCAATCCTAATTCGCTTTAACCCTAATCAGGTAGGAAATATGGTCATAAGAAGCGAGAGGAAACTGCATACAAGGAAAGGGAATTGGGTCTTCATTCAACCCTGGATATCACTTTCAAGAAGGACCCCAAAGGAAATAGAGGACCAAGTAGCTCTGTGCATCCTAAAGGGGGGGTGTTACACACCAAATTTCCACACTGCTAAGTGGCACACTTATGTATTGTATTCTACTAAGTATCATAATTGAATGTCGCAAATGTGGAAGTGTTGTTCATGTTCCATAGAAAAATTAGGGGATAAAACCCATCACCTGGAGGCCTAAATACACTTTGTCATGATGTGGAAGTGTCTATCATGCTCCCTAGACAAATTGGTGAAGAAAAATCATCATTTGAGAGCCAGAACCATGCCTTTTACATGGAATTTTGACCATCCTTGGAGATTTTGAAGGTCAGCGCTCCCCTACCCATGTATAGGGAGTGTTGAACCCTTTTCAACACTCCCCTACCCATGGTTAGGGAGTGTTACCAACATTATTTTCTCTTCCTTGAGGGAGCATTGAAATGGTTAGAAGAAGTTATGGAATTCCACCTTTTTCTAAGGTCCAACTTCGAAGAGACGAGATTTGTTTGGGTTGAATCATATCCCATGGCACTATCTTAGGATAAAATCCCACCTCATGGAATCATATTCTCAACCACTTCCCAAAATAGTACATGGTGGTTAAGCCTCCCAATCCTATATATTGAGAGCATTTCCATGGTAAAAGAGGGAGAATCCACTGAAGCATCATCATTTTGATCTCAAGACATTCATGCAAGGGTTGGACTAGAGAGCTTGGAGAAGATTGTTGCAGCATCAACAGATCATTTGTAAGTGCCTTCTTATTGGCTTTCCATTAATATCAACTTGGCATATTCCTTTCATTATGTTGTTCATGATAATGTCTATGCTTAAATCAAATCAAGTATAGATAGATTTAGTTCTTACCTAACAATATCTAGTACAAGTAGAAAGGTTTGATTGCCTCTTGTTTTGCAGGTCTCTTTTATTGCTGAAGGAATTGCAGTAGCGAGGAAAAGGATGGAGCAACGAGGACAAATTTTGAAAACCAAGTGAGTCTCCCTTCTTCTATATACAGGGTAAGAAACTAGATCTAAAAGGAAAGTAGTAACCACTTGTTTACTTATGTCTTTCAACCAAAGAAGGAGTCTCGGTCCAAAGGGGAGTTCAACATGTCCGCAGATTCTACTAAATGTTGCATTTAAGTATCACTTATGTAGGTTTCGATTTGCCACATTCCTAAGTGTCGCACTTATATTCTACTAAGTGTCGTAATTGAATGTCAAAAATGTGGAAGTGTTGGTCATGTTCCCTGAACAAATTTAGGGAGAAAACCCATCACATGGAGGCCTAAATACACTTTTTCATCATGTGGAAGTGTCTATCATGATCCCTAGACAAATTAGTGAAGAAAACTCATAATTTGAAGGTCGAAAAAACAATTTTTACCTTGATTTTTTAACCATTTTTTATGATTGACGCCCCCCTGCCCATACATAGGGAGTGTTAGTCCCTTACTAATACTCCCTGCTCAGTTATAGGAGAGTTTTAGTAACGCTCTGTGGCTAGTGTTGGGGGAGCCTTAGTCTTGTTACACCTAACCCACCTTTTCCTATGCGAAAATCCTGACATGCTCTTGAGTTATTATGGTTGAGGGATGACTCATGAGTTTGAGTCATCCATATTCCTTCCATTTTGGGTACTAAATCCTAACCCAGGGAGTGAATATCTCAACCATTCCCTTGAATTTTTATGGTGGTTAAGCCTCTCAAGTTCTATATAATCAAGGCCATTCATAGGTAAAAGGAGAGTTTTGAAGAGTATCAAACCTTTGTTATATGTTATTTAGAAATATTTCAGAAGCATTCTCATTATCGTCAGGTGATGCATAAGGGGTTGGGAAGGATAATCTTGGAGGAAATATTGCATCACATCAGCATGATTGTAAGTATTGTCTATTGTTTCTCATGAATATAAGCTTGGTCTATTCTCATACTTTTGTCTCATTTACTTTACATAATAATGTTTATGCTTGTTTCATTTAGTTATATTTGATTTAATATAACTTTGTGCAAGTAGTAGAAGAGGAATATCGTTCTATCTAAGTGCATGGAGATTGTATTCAAGATAAGATTGGATCCAACATTGGAGCAACAAGGAGCAATGAGGACAACCTTCAAAAAATGTGCACTCTTATTTCCTTTTCCTTCTTCTCGTTTTCATGTGTGAATAAACAAGTGAAATGGATGTTAGTGTCCAATTGCTCTATTTTGTCTTAGCCGAAGAAAACTTGACTAAGGGGAGCTTAACCTATCCGCAGGGTAATATTTATCATAACAAGGGGGCCCAAAACCCTCAGGTAAAGAATGAAATTAGTCTCCTAGAATTGCAAGGGATTGGCAAGTAAAGACAAGACACAATCAATAAGGCATTTTATTAAAACTGAAAACCCCAAATCCTTAGCCTCCAGAAGACAAAAATGAAGGACATGATTGTTCTTCAGGAGAGTAAATACTTTTGGAATCACAGTATGGGATTAGTAGTAATCTCATGAGTAGCGTCAGGCAGTCTATGTACTCTATGGAAACCCCATTAGTTTCAGTTGGTAGAAACCAAGGATTCCCTCCACTGGATACTAGTCAAGTTAGTCCATCTCACTTCAAGTAACTCTTACATAATAGTAAATGTTTACATGTCAAATAAATACCATAAAAAACAAGAGTGTTGGATCTCTTTGATAACCTTTTCTGAGATAGATTCCTCGACCAATTTTGTATTTGTAGGAGATTTCAATTACTTTATCCATCACTAGAAAAAAAAGGGTGGATCCTCTCCTCGAGATCCTTGCTGAGAACATATAGAAGACTTAATTTCTTCTCTGGATTTGTATGATGTCAAGCCTTACAAAGATTTGTTTGCTAGTCTAATCATTGGGAAAGTCTTGGTCATATTGAAGCAAGGCTCGATCACTTCCTCATAAGTGGCTCCTTTCTCTCTGAACCCTCTTCCTTTGTATCCCATATTCTCCCCTAGGTGAGCTCAGATCACAAGCCTATCTGCCTCTTCTTCCCCTTTGACTGAAATCTGGGTCTAATCCCCTTTCGTTTTAACCCCCTATGGTCGGATCAACCCTCCTTCCATCCCTTCGTCACTTCGTCTTCGAGCCATTGGGTTTTTGGCTCTCCTGTATATATTTGGGAACATAAACTAATCCGCTTGAAAAAGTCCATAAAATACTAGGTCAAGTTGTCCTTCAAGGCTCTGCAGAAAGACATTCTTCAATTACAGGAAAAATTAGGGGAGGTTGCGACCAAATTGGAAGAAATCCCAGTCACTGCATCCCTTATAAAAGAGGAAGAACAATGCCATAAGTAACTTCATGTGGCAATGACTAAGGAGGAAGAAAATTGGAGACTGGAATCTCATTGTTTATGGCTTCAAGTGGGATATCGGAACACCTCATTTTTTTACAAGCAATGCAAGGTGAGGAAAGGGAAGAAAACAGTTGAAGAGATTTATATGGAGGATCAAACTATTCCCACCTCTTTTGAAGACATAAAGAAGGAAGTGTTAGCTCATTTTGTTGACCTCTACTCAGAAAAAAGGTCCAGTGGATCCCACTCTCAGGGATTGGGTTCTCTCCTTTATCCTATAACTAGTCACAGAAAGGGATAATGCAAATCTTACTTCGAGGGTTACTAAGGGGGAGATTTTGTGCACATTAATGCAATTTGATTCAAATAAGGCCCCAAGTCTAGATGGCTTCACAGTGTACTTCTACAAAAAATGTAGGCACATCATTTAAGTTTGATTTGATAAGGATGATCCAACATGTCCAGAAGTTGTGTAGAATGGGGGGAGCTGCCAGCTATGATTTTCTAGCACCAATCCCTAAGGAACGTAACGCAATGACATTTTCTAGATTTTGTCCAATTCCATTGTGCAATTTTTCCTACAAGATAATTTCAAAAATTATTGCTACTAGGGTACAAAAGATTTTTCCTAGGTTTCTTTCCCCTCTCAAGGGGGATTTGTAATGAAACTTTAAATCTAGGACAATATTGTTCTAGTTCATGAGGCAATCCATTCTATTAATAATAGGGGAGATCGTGGAATGGCAATCAAGATAGATATGACAAACACCTTTGATCAAGTTCGCCATAGCTTTCTTTTAGAAATTCTGGCAAAATTTGGATTTCATCCCTCTTTCATCCATTGGATTGCAACGTTCATCAACAACCCCTGGATTGCACCTTTGTTAATTGGTAGAACCTCAAATTTTTTCCAGGCTTCAATAGGTATAAGAAAAGGCTTCCCTCTGTCACCCCTTATTTACATTCTTATGGCTGAAGTTTTGGGAAGAAGATTAGAACATGAGAGAAGAATTGTAAGTATTCTAGGAATCGAAATTACTGGAGGGATCAAGCGTATAAATCACTCTCAGTTCGTGGATGACATTTTATTCCTCGAGGGAGAATCTTCAATTATATCCGAGAGGTTTAAGGCAACTTTGAATTATTTCCTTTATGTCTCAGGTGGGCTCGTTAACTCTCATAAATGTTATCTTTATGCCTAGAACACAAATGCTCACTCTCTTGCCGTCATTGCCAGGATTCTACAATTACCTATGGTCACAAATTGGAGATCCTTCAAGTAATTAGGAATTCCTATTTGCTTAAACTTTCTCTCTGCAGCAGATTGGAATATTATCCTCTCCAAGGTCGGAGAGAAATACACAAATTGGGGGGGCATGATGGTTAAATCCGACAAACAGACTCACTCCGACTAAAGCAGTTCTGTCAGCTCTTCCTATTTTCCAATATTCTTCATCTCTTGTGTCGATCAGTGTCAAAAGAGAAATTGCATAGCAAATCAGAAAATTCCTCTGCGAAGGGGGGAAATCAAACAATAAAGGGTTTCATCTGGTAAACTGGCATGTAGTAAGGGCCCCCAAATCTCATGGATGATTAGGAGTAAACGACCCCATTTTAGATAATTTAGCCCTGGGAGCGAAAATGTTGTGGAGAATGTTAATGGGAGATTATGTTAGATGGAAGAAAGCTCTGGTTCACAAATATTATCAAAGGATCAGCACAAAGAAATTGAAACTCAATCAGGCTCCTCTCTTAGTTCACCCATTTGGAAACTGCTCCAGGCATCTTTACCTCTTCTTTAAAGTTAGATTTTTTGGATCCCAAGGAATGTTAAAAGCATCAATATTTTGGAGGATGGAATCATGAATAGAGACCCTTTACTCCAAGAGACCCCCCTACAACAGATCAAGGATTGGCTTCAATCTCAACATAAATTCACTCTCTTTGACATTTCTCTTTGGAACCCTTCAGGGCTTTGAAACAACTGGCATCTGGGAAGCATTCTAGATGCGCTTCATGTCCAGGCTGAGTAGTTGATCTCTTCTTTGCAAGGCATAGCCCCGAACCATTTGGAATAGCCTGACTCTATAGGTTGGGGAAACCAAGGATATTCAATATGTAAAGGATACAAATCTCTTCTGATGTAATATGCTCTTTTGTCGAAGGTTTCCATGTGGAACAATATTTGGCATCAAGATGCACCCCCCAAGATCAACTTTTTTTGTTGGACCCTTGCACATGAGAAATTTTGATTGATGAATTTTTTTGTAGAAGGGAATTATGGGCCCTTCCATATGAGCTTTTTGTCAATGCAATAGTGAGATGATACTGCACTTGTTTCTGGAGTGTCCAATTGTAAGTGACATTTGGACTCTTCTTCAAGATCTTTCTCTCAAGGTTAGGTGGCCAGACTCCATCCAATATCTAGTTGGAAATTGGGAGAAACAATATTAGGGCTCCTTTAGAAATAAACCTATTTTCAGAAGAATATGGATGACTTTTCCTAAATACACCTACTAGAAAATTTAGTTGGCCGGAAATAGGAGTGTGTTCAAGGAAGAATAAATTCGAGTTAGCAGAGTCTTAGCAACAACAAAAGAACAACTCACGGAGTTCCTCAATTTTCGACATATGAAGCTAGCCTCCACACAAAAAATAGATGATCTAAAACAAAGGTGGTTTGACAGCTTCCAACTACATTATCATCTTCCTTCTCACTCTCAAGCAAGATCATCTCGGGAGCTTCATATTTCTCCAGTGGCTTTTGTTGAGTGGACATCATCACAAGGAAAGAATATTCTATGTTTTTATGGATTCTCCAAAGGAAACCCCGGGGCAACATGTGTAGGAGGGGTCACTCTAGACCCTAGGGGGAATCATATATTATAGTATGCATGGAGCATGGGACATGCCACCAACAACCAAGCATAAGAATATGCTTTTATCAAAGGAGTGCAGTTAGACAAAGGGATCCAACTTCAAAACCTAATCATCATTGGTGATTCTCAAAACATCATTCGTTACATGACTAAAAGAGCCTCTCCTAAATATTTCTATCTTAGAAATATATTTTAAAAAATCGAGTATGAGATAAGTGGCATTCCACATGTTTCATTCCAATGTGTAAAGAGGGAGAACAACCATTGCGTTGACTCCCAAGCCAATTCAACTATAAATCTTCCAAAAGGGGCTATCAGAATTAATGGGAGTTTATCCCACCATCCCATCTCATAATTAATGAAGGTCTTAATCGAAGTGAAGCATGCCACATGGGTGTCAATGTCTCACAACACCCAAGATGTAAATTAACCAGGGCCTCCTTCATCCCACACTTCAAATCCGCTTGTAAATTTATTTATATTATCTATGTGACATCTCCACATGTGAAAGGTGGGATAATCAGGACAAGGTACAATGCAGTTACGATGAAAGGGTTTACTGATGCAATGGATTCATGGTCGGTATCTGAGTCTAGACTCTCTTCACTCCTGAGAGCAATTATGACGTAAATTTGGGGATACGATTCATGTGTAAGAACAATTAAGTGGCATAGGAGAAACATTGTCCCGTGCATTCGACACAAATAAATAGCTCATAAGACATGAGTTGGCACAAAATTGGTGGTCGGTCTCCTTCCTCGTGCAAGTTAAATTTCATGGCTAAATATAGACAGAGGGTGATTCATCTCAAGAGAATTCAGTGGAAGTGCAGAGCATTTGTTTCAGTGTCATCGAGTTTACTCTCTTTCAAAGCATAGAGGTAAACACATATGGTTGACTAGGGAAGGAGACCACATTTGAGTGTTTTAGATGTGGTACCCCTGGCACAATTGAGGAAGCAGGATAACAATTGTGTAAGAAGAAGGGAAGAAATGACCATTGCACAGAAGGGAGATAGGTTCCCTGACTGGGCGAAAGAGATAGTTCAACGTTCAGGCGCAATGTTCCTGGTTTGGTGAGAAAAATCAAGTCTGAAGGTTGGACCTCGTTCTTTATAATTGGGTCCATCACCTCATTAAAATGCCTAGATGTATACAAGCTCAAGCATAGGAGACAACATTAGAGGCATTAGAGCAGGAAATTAACCAAATTCATATAGAATATCATTCTTTGTCTGCTCAGGTTCCTCAAATCCTTGATATTTTCATTCGACATTAAATTGTATTGCGCTAGCAATATGATGAAGTGGATGTTATAAGAGCGCATGCGAAATACATGCATATTTAGAGGGAGAAACCTCCTCCAGACCTTGTGGAATCTTCATCCAGCAGTGATTCCTCTCCAACAATAGACCAACATCCAATTGACCTAAACCAGCCAGCGCAGGAGGCAAAATGGAAGAACAAGAACTCAATCTTGATCCACAACCAGGTATCTAATGTGTTTCAACATTATATGTATCTTAGGCATCTTCTATTGAATTTTCACATACAAATTTCGGAGTGTAATAGCTACTAGTAAAGTCCAGTTAGATACAGGGATAGATACACAAGTATTAGGATTGATATTGATGTTGGCCTTGCCTCTGGGTTGTTTTGCAATCTTTTGTAAACCTTTGCACTCTTCAACTGTCCATTTTTTATTAATATAAAATCTCCCAGTTTTTGTCAAAAAAATTAGAGGTTAGAATAGGATTTCATATGCACAATAGACTAGAATTGCATTTGGGATTTAAAATAGTTTAAATGAGCAAGTCTCTCTACGGAGAGAAATCCATTTATTTGACGACAATCGGGCCCACATATCGGTGGACATTGCCATACCAAATGAGAGTAGGTCTAGTTGGGACCTACCATCGGGAAATCCTCCCTCATGTTGGCATGGGACATTTTCATGCGTCAACACTTTCTCATCAATAAACCTTAACCTTGCTACCACTTTCCTAGGGAATTTGAGAGTTCCTTTATCCCTATGTCTTAGGTTGTCTTTGGAGGATTCCAAGAGGGAATAATCTTGAGAGGTCACATGTGCCTATGTTCCCTTCCTAGGGGAAGTAGATGTCCCTACCTAGACATTATATTCTACTAGAGGACTTTCAATCAAAGGTAAAAGAATTATAGTCAGGGAAGCAACATGTTAGCGACCTAACCCTTCACGTAGGTAGAATAATATATTATGATGTAATAAATTTCAATATTAATAAGGCCTAGCAATAAGGAAGAATAAGTCCAATGTAAGAAGACCTAATAGAAGCTTCCACTTCTAGAAGGATCTTCCTCTAGATGGTTCTTTTGATAGACATATTTAGTATAAATAGGAGTCGAGGGTATGAGAAATTTTGTCTTGGATATTATTGTAATAGAGCTCTGCTCGACTGGAGGTTACCCCTCGAAGAGGCAAGTGAACATTGCTCTCAGTAATAAAGTGCTCTTTCTGGTGTTATTTTGGTATCATTTTGGTATTATTGTAGTGTTGTTCTGGTTATATTGTTATTCATCTGCCATTTCTATCATTTTATTTCTGTTCTACATACTTTTTATATCTGGAATATTACAAGTGGTATCAGATCACTTTCCTCGGCAGAAAATTGTGGGTTAATTTTTTCCAGGGTAGAGACGTATTCTAACGTCTTTAAGCTATAGAGATCTATCATTACACGCATAAACCCGCAGTCAGGGATTCATATACACAGGAAATACAAGTGGTACTTAAGCGCACATCTGTTGGCCACCCATGTAACCCCAGTTGGTACCCCTTTGAGTGGTAGCGCATCAGATAAGACCTATATACGGATCGGCTTAGATTTCATGAAGCCCTCTTTAGATAAACCGATCGATCGCCTAATTTCTATAGTGCCACCGAGAACAACACTCGGGAAGACACTCTCTAGTACCTGGGTAGTCGGGTAGTACGGCTAAGGGCACGGTCTAGCCTCCTTAGTTGGTGCCCTAAAATATTGGGCTGAGTACTACTGTTGGACCCCACACGTATATCAGAGAACTATAGCACAAGGCAAACCCTTGTCTATAGAACCTTTGAATACCTAAACCTTGGAGACGGAAACAAAAAAAAAAACAGACAAGATCTATTGTTGTACAACTGTGTTCGAGTTTCTAAATCACTACACATTTCTTCATGATTAAGCATTTGGGCATTTCATCACTGCAGTATTGTTCAGACTGGAGTTTAACTCCGCAGGTGTAAACAAAACTGGATTTTGTTGCACCATTATTTGACACCTATTCCATTGGATTTCTCTCTTCGCCCTTATCACATTCATACCTATCATTTTTCAGCAAATTTTTTGACCCCACCCACCCCTTTTCGGTTCCCTCGTCATCATGGCCCATACCCATAACCAAGACTTGGAAGCTTGCTTCAATACCTTGCAATCTAATTTCATAGAGACCCAAGAAGAAGTGAGACAGCTCAGTGCCAATAGTGCCACCATCAATAAAAACATGCATTCCTCCATCGTTGCCTCAATCAAGGAACTCAAAGAAGACCTCAAACAAGACATTAATACCCAACTTGAATCTATTGCTTCGATGATCTGCACCAAGCTGCATATCCCTGGAGATCCCCCTTTATCTGACCCACCTTTGCATACCGAAGTTGAAACTTCCTCTCATTCCCATAATTTTCAGACCCATCACTTTCAGCGTGACCTACGCCTTTCGCGTGTGGATGTGACCAAATTTGATGGCTTGCATCCCACTGGTTGGGTAACTCAAATGGAACATTATCTCTCTTTGTACGACATTACAGATGACTTGGCCAAACTCCGGTATGGTGTTCTCCATCTAGATCAAGAACATTGGCAATGGAGAAAAACCTCTCGTCAAGGGTATGTTGTTTGGAGACACTTTGTGGCAGAGATTTATGAACACTTTGACATTGACACCAACCATTTAGGCCATTTGACAAAGTTGAAACAATCTAGCATAGTCGAAGACTTTATAGCTACTTTTGAGCAACTGGATTTTTGTACAGAGGGCATGTCTGATGCTTTTTTCCGAGAATGTTTTATCAATGGCCTCAAGGATGAGATTCATGCCCATGTCCTCATGGCTCAGCCCCAGAGTTGGGTGGAGGCTACTAAAAGAGATAAGAAAGCACAACATGTCTCTTCTCAAAACCGGAAACCCTCCTTTATTCCTCGCACTAAACTAGTAAATCCCACTCCTCCTTCTACTCCACTAAAGATCCAAAATTTGACCAGGGTCAAAATGGATGAATGCCAACTCAAAGGCCTTTGTTATAATTGTGATGACAAATATTTATCGGGACACAAGTGTAAGGAACAAAAGATTTTTATGGCCATCTCGGAGGATGTTTCAGAAGAGGATGTTGAAGCTCCCCTTGTGTCTGTGTCACCTGAACCCACTGACATAACCCCTTCTTCAGACCCTCCCGAAATAGAACCAGTCATTTCCCTAAATGCTCTCACTGGCTTCTCTGCTCCCCAAACCCTCAAGTTAATTAGCTACATCAAGCATAGGAAGGTCATCATTCTTGTTGATAGTGAAAGCACCCTTAATTTTAATCATTGTCACATTGCCCAAGAAACTCATTGCTATATCCATGCAGTCAATAATTTCCAAATCATGATTGCCAATGGCGACTCCATGAAATGTGGAGGGTGTTGTGAAAATGCACGTCTCCAAATTGGTGACTACCACCTAAAATCTCATATGTTTGCTATCGACATGGGCGGTTATGACATTGTGTTGGGTGCAAACTGGCTAAGGACTTTGGGTCCCATTGTCATGGATTTTAAGGAATTAACCATGCAATTCAACAAGGAGGGCCAACAATATAAGTTCCAAGGCATCGCCATTGGTTCACCTGAGATCATTAGTTCCCATCGCATGGAAATTCTGCTCAAAAAAGGTCATTATGGCATTATTGACCAACTCCATGCCATACAAGCAACTGAGACGCCTTCTATGCCGCAAGACCACCAATCCATCCTCTCTAAACATCAAGTGGGTTTTTACAATCCCCAGGGACTCCCTCCTTCCTGCAGTGTTCATGATCATTGCATTCCCCTTGTCCCAGAAAGCCTTCCTCCCAATATTCATCCCTATCGTCACCCTTTTTCCCAAAAAAATGAAATTGAGAAAATGGTTCAAGAACTGCTCAACGCAGGTGTTATCCGCCCTAATAAGATCCCCTACTCTTCTCCTGTGGTCATGGTCCTCAAGAAAGAAGGTTCTTGGCATATGTGTCCTGACTTCCGCGCCCTCAACAAACTCACCATTAAAGACAAATTTCCCATTCTTGTCATTGATGACCTCTTGGATGAATTGAGTGGCGCCCAGTTCTTTACTAAACTTGATATTTGTTCTGGCTACCACCAGTGATCCAGGTGGATATCGGTGGCCACCCACCTTTTCCAAATGGCTCAAAACAGTTTTCTGGCCATTTTGGCAATTTACTATTTTTAG
Source organism: Picea mariana (assembly GCA_032191745.1). Classification (NCBI taxonomy): domain Eukaryota; kingdom Viridiplantae; phylum Streptophyta; class Pinopsida; order Pinales; family Pinaceae; genus Picea; species Picea mariana. The sequence continues at coordinate 18,743 of JASDQU010210171.1, forward strand.
CAGGTTTTAACTTCCGGGGCCATTTTGA